>PYXC01001264.1:182500-210000 GCA_015244755.2 Tenualosa ilisha | reverse complement strand
TACTTGTTTGTGTCACAATATAGTCAACACATCCCTCAACACAAGGCCAAACAGCAGGTCACAGCCATTGAGTTTAAGAGCAAACCACATTTGCAAAGACCATTATCAAGATACTGTACTTACAAAACACGCGCGCGCACACACACACACACACAACACACACAAACATAGACACACACAGTCCTCAAGGCCACAAGGAAATAAAGTCCACACAGAAAAGGCCTCATCCCCCTTTACACACACACACACACACACACACACACCACACACACACACACACACACACACACACACACACACACAGAGAGTGAGTAGTCAACGCTGTCCTTGCAGGGCTCTATTGAGTGGCAAACAGTGTGTTGAGCTGGTCCGTCTTGAGCGCTGGCTGGTGGAGAAGGCTGCCAACCCACCTGACTGGTTTCGCCGTTGGTCTGACCTCTTCACAGGGTTGCGGACCTTCACGTACGCGGTGTAGTGGCCTCCTCGCATTGATCCGCTGTGCTCCACGATCCCATATAGACTATACAGGACTCGCTCGCCTGGTACCAGGTTCTACAATACACACAAACACACACAGACTTTGTCCATCTTGTTGTACGAAAAGAGAAGTGAAATCAGGCTTGAGTTATAGTTCTCCCAGATCCATCTAACAGATGGTTCCCTGGTACCGGTACCTTGCATGAGGCTGAGCAGAAGGGTGCCAGATCTAGGATAAGTGGGAAGTCCACGTGTCGGTTGACCTTCCGCAGATTCATCCCTGCCTGTGGAGAGGGCAAGAGGTCACAAGGTCACAAGGTTATCAACACAGTCAGAACAGAAGCAAGAGCAGGATAGGTCACATAGGTCCTCACACAAAATGTCCATGCTTAAGAAGAGGAGAAATCACAGGGCCGGACTGTGAGTTTGTGTATTTGTGTGTGTGTGTGTGTTTGCAAGCACATCTGTTAAGTGATAAATTGTATGAGTAGTATAACTGGTGTATGTATTTATTCATTTTTTTTTTTGACTGCTGTGTAGAAATGCATTACTTTCATTTCATGAGTGTGTGAATATACTGTACATTTTCACATGAATGCGAGTGTGTGTGTGTGTGTGTGTGTGTGTGTGTTTGAGTGCATGTGTGTGCTAACCTGGTGAAATCGTTTGAGGTGCAGTGTGACCACGGGCGGCAAGGAGGAGATGAGCATCTGCTTGCGGGCGCTGGTGTAAACCCGCTCTGATTTCTTTCCTGCGTCACACAAATAAGGTATCAAGCGTCACTCAGCGCCACAGTGAGTGATGGAACACGCAGCACACGGTCTGGTCTTTCCCCTTTCTCTCTGGTTTTAGGGGTCTCACTCACCCCGCTGGACATGATTTCAACTCAGGTCACTCTTTTTTCCCTTACCTATCTCTACCTTGTGATGCAGTACAGATATGTGAAACTAACTAACACTAATCGACTAACTAACTAACTAACTAACGGACAAACAAAGTGACACGCTAACCTGATGTACTGCTATTCCTGAGTTGCCTTTAACCAAGTAATTAGCTAACTAACAGACAAACTAACTAACACTAACCGACTAACTAACAGACAAACAAAGTGACACACTAACCTGATGCGCTGCTCTTCCTGATGTGCCTTTAACCAAGTAATTAACTAACTCACGGACAAATTAGCTAACTAACGGACAAACTAGCTAACTAACGGACAAACGAAGTGACGCACTAACCTGATGCACCGCTCTTCCTGAGCTGCCTCTGGCGGCGCTCGGTGCAGTTCTCACACAGGAGCTTGTTGTTGCCCATGAGCAGCTCCACGGAGGTGAACTGGTAGAGACACGACTGCACAGAACACTCTTTGGAGCTGGGCGTGTAGCTGTGGGACAGCGCCTGGAACGCCCCCTGATGGCCTTGCTGCTGCTGCTGCTGCTGGTGGTGGCGGTGGTGGGGGTGGGGGTGCAGAGGCTGCTGTGCCGCCTGTGCGCCCGACTCGCCTGGCTCCTCAAGGGGCAGCGTGTCAGGGGAGGTGTGCACGAGGCCCAGCTTGGACACGGCGCTCACCAGCTGCTCCACAGCGCCGCCCTGCTGGGGGCGATGGGTGGCAGTGAGAGAGGGCAGAGTGATGCTGTGGTGCCCTGGGTTCAGAGTAGGTGTAGGGGCTGGGGCAGAGGTGGGTTTGGCGGTGCGTTCGATGGTAGTAGGGGTGGCGATGCTTCCACGGTGGCTGGGCCCGGGAGGCGAGCGGGGCGACCACTCGCTCTCCGACGCTTCGCTGTCTGCGTCATTGCTGCTATCCTGGGCGCCCGAGTCCTTCTCACTGCCGTCCGATTGGCTGCCAGATCCTACCCCACCTCCCCGGCAGCTGGCAAAGCCACGCGCAGCCGAGCAGGGATCGTCGTCATGAAGGGCGGGGCTGCAGCTGGCCCCTCCCCTCTCATCCTGACTGCTGGACAAACGGCGACCAGCCTGTCTCTGAGGAGAGAACACCATGCACTTGGATAAGGCCGCCTATGTCTGGATGTAAAACATGTCTCTACTTAGAAGATCACTTTGTAGATAATGGTGTCTGACACATGACAAATTGGATGGTGTCCTGTTTATTGATTGATTCACAATTTTAATACATTAGGAGTAGTATTCCAACCTGTACTAGGTGTGTCCAAAATTTTTTTAGTTTTTTAAAAAGTTTTTAAAAAAAAGTTTTTTTAAGATTTTAGTTCAGAGTGGTGAACACATACCGGTCCACTCAGCCTTCTGACAGCTCTGTTACCCTGAGTGTGCATCGCCATGGGCTCGTCGCCATGGGTTCCGAGAGCTTCCTGCTCCCGACTGCTCTTCCCTGATTTGCTTGGATAGGAGGGCTTAGAGGTCTGCAGAGACAAAGAGAACAAAGCTGAAACACAATGCCTTAATGCCTTTATTCATTATATATATGTATTATACCAACACATATTGGTAGCAGATGCACATAAGAGCTTCCATAGGTATACAAATGTATGTTTCATTTATACATGTGTATGCATGTGCATCTAGATAAAACACCTAATATTTACTTTATGCATAAGTATGCTTTCATATATGAAGAGTTCAGATGGAAAACCCTCTAAGTCCATTTGTGATTACTTTACAGAAATAAATCTACAGAATTTTGATAACCTTTATTATCGGTCCAACTCCACTTGGGTTTGTTTTTACTTGATAATAGCATTCAAATTCCAGTTTGTTGGAGATTACCTGTAAACTGTTATAAAAACCTAATTTTTGCATATTTCTGAAAATAGATTTAGATGGTTTTGCAAGAACTCTTCATATGAATGTATGTATGTGTATGTGCTCAAATACCACATGCATCAGTATGTTGACATCTAAGATAATGTGAGGTGAACGCTGTTTTCTTCCTCAGTTGTTTCATGATCTATATGTACAATATGTGCATGGTGAGCCGTGCTGAGCTGACATCAAAGGCAATGTGAGGTGAAGGCTGTTTGAATTTACTTTGGCTTATGTTTCTTTTCACAGTCAAGAAAGCCATAATGCATGTTGTCATGGGAAACGGCAATTCCATACAAACTGTCCGTAACGGCAACAACCTGACATGGTATTTGGTATGATGCGAATGATTAAGTGAAAAATTTCATAATATTTTTGTTCTACAACCAAGAAGAGTGACTGCTCAAATTTTATGTAATCATCATTCATGTCATATCACACTAAAGGCATTGTGTTGCCGTTATGGGCGTGGTCTAAATGAGCACTGAGTCATAGTGTGGTTAAACTAGGACTGGATGAGCGCTGGGTCATATCATGGTTAAACTAGGACTGAATGAGTTTTGAGTCGTGGTGTAGTTAAATTAGGACTGAATGAGTGCTGAGTCGTAGTATGGTTAAACCAGGACTGGATGAGTGCTGAGTCATGGTGTGGTTAAACTAGGACTGAATGAGTGCTGAGTCGTAGTGTGGTTAAGCTAAGACTGAATGAGCGCTGAGTTGTAGTGTGGTTAAACTAGGACTGAATGAGTGCTGAGTCATGGTGTGGTTAAGCTAAGACTGAATGAGCGCTGAGTTGTAGTGTGGTTAAACTAGGACTGAATGAGTGCTGAGTTATAGTGTGGTTAAACTAGGACTGAATGAGTGCTGAGTCGTAGTGTGGTTAAACTAGGACTAAACGAGTGCTGAGTCGTAGTGTGGTTAAACTAGGACCGAATGAGTGCTGAGTCGTAGTGTGGTTAAACTAGGACCGAATGAGTGCTGAGTGTGGTTAAACTAGGACTGGATGAGTGTTGGGTCTGTATGCTGGTTGATATGGTGAGGTTGGTTCTTACCCTCTCCTCAATGATTGGCAACGAGATGTCAATGAAGGCCTCTTTGACTGTGGAGATCTGGGAGAGAGGAAAAATGAGCAGAGTGGAGGATAGGGGAATGGAGAAGAGATGAGGGGAAAAATGAGCAGAGTAGAGGATAGAGGAGAGGAGAAAATAAGAGTAAAGATGGAACAGAGCAGAAAAGCATAGATGCAGAATAGAAGAGAAGAGAGAAGAAAAGCGTATCACAATACTACAGTTGAACAACATTTTTATAACCGTGTGTGTGTGTGTGTGTGTCCTACATGTTCACACTCTTCGCACATGATGGTGTTGGTTAATTCTCCCACAAAGATGCGATCCACAAAGTTCATCTTCACGCCGTCTTTGCCATACGCTGGAAAGAGAAAACATGTATGTTGCAGAGTAACAGCACATAGTATCATGAGAACATTTACATGATATATTTTGATACAGTAATACATGTTTATCTCATTTACTGTGAGGTAAGCTGAATGGCTGATATTACATGTTGGAACTTCACAACCAATGTACAAAAAAATTAGTAGAAGTTATCATCTTTATTGAACAAAAAAAATAAATAAAATTAAAAAATTAAATATGGCAATTAAATAACGTGTCTAAAGAAGCCCATTATTTCAAGAGATTCTCTTTACATAATTCACCTTCATGGTGGCTGTGAAAATAAAGAGGCAGTGAATTGAAGTAGCCACAAGATGGCGCTGTTGCCTCTGGCTAGCAGTGCAGGAGTTGCACACGTCACAGACCTTTGACTTGACGTTTGGTCTCCTCGTCGGCCGTCTTCTCCGTCGGGTTGTTAAACGCTTTCAGGATGCCTGCCTTGATCCGCTGTCAAGTGGAGACAGACAAAAGCACAACATACAAACAAATGATGACAAAAAGAAGTGAGACATTAACAAGGCCATTTGCATGGCAGCACAGCGACATTACTCTGTAACACCACCACCATGCCTCTACAATATAATTGAGATAATAATGGCTGGCATAATAATAGATCAGTAGGAATGCATAGTAATGTGTCTTCATGAAAATGAGCTAAATGCTCCGTTAACACAGTCAATCCATGACTAAGCCAAGGTTCTCCATCAGCTTTGTGTTTTATGATTGACTTCTTTTCAACCTGTTTTACATTAATGTGTGATCATGTAATTTCCCGGCTATTAAACGAGGTTAACGAATTGATTTTGCAAAATATCTTTAGCTATGAGGTTAATACATGTGAATGCATTTCTTTTCTTGCATATACATTCTCATTACATCATGATCTGATCCCGCTTTATTACAAGTAATGTTCAGTGAACTGCAGTTAAATCATGATGTTTATACATTGTGTGGTTTACATTCAGGAAATTACAGCTTTGTTTGTTTTTGCTAATACTGTATATATAGTGACACCTGCCTCAACAACGGGGACCAATCAATGTCTTGACATATCTCTCTCTCTCAAAACCCTTTTCTAGTAAGTGCTAGTTTATCTGCGTTACTGAGTTCATCTGGCATGTGGCCAAGGTTAGAGCTCCACTGAGTCGGCTCACTCCAGTCTTACAAACTTATCAAGCTGACTGAGATGACTGAGATGATTGAGGAGGATGAATTTAACACGCATACCACATTAGGTGGGACAGATACTCTGAATGTTTTCCATTCCATATGGCGTAGCAGTGAAATTACAGCCATTATGTGTTTCATACTCATGACCTGGACTCTTCTGCACCAGCAACAGGACGGTGCATCGACTTAGAAGAGTTTTGGTCTGAAGTAATCTGAGACAGATGATTAACTCAGTGAAGAGGTTGTCTCACACAGTGCCTTCACGAATACAGCCTCGCCTTCTCTCCCTGATCACTGCTGCTCGCTGACTGCCATCAACTACTGATGACCAATAATAAGCAGTCAGTGATTTAACTGATGATTTACTTTTTAACCAATGAACTGCTAATTGCATCCAAAATTCTAGAATCTCCTTTTTGCACAGGTGGCAAATGAATGTACTGATTAACAATGTACATGAACAAAGAGTGAAACATTTTTAGTGCTTCAGCTGATACTATAGTGCTGTTAAATACTGCATTTAATGGATGCATAATTTGAGTGTGTGTGTTGTGCCAAGCGTGTGCAAGAGTGTGTGCAATAGGAGGTGGCTCACCTACCCAATAGACCACTAAGAGGGCAAGGATGACGACTTGACTTGGCGGAGGAAGTGTGTCCTTGTTCATGTGTTTCGTGATTGTTAGAGTAGGTAAAAGAGACAGTATGTATGCATGGTTGATCCTCTGCCAGCCAATATAAGTGTGTGTGTGTGTGTGTGTGTTGGTGTGTTTCTTATAGCTGTTCAGTTAGACTGCATATACCACAACAGAACATACAATTGTTGTGTGAGGGGCGGGGGGTTGGGTGTTTGTAGAAGAGAATGGGTGGGTGGGTGAGTGAGTGAGTGAGTGTGTGATGTCCTAATCAGAGGTGACGTGGCCAGTGAGTGTGTTTGTGAGAAAGCTGAGGGGACACACAGGCTGAGCAGAGCACTAATCAATAGGTAATTGGCTTTGGGTCGGTCGAGGGGCTCGACCAGTCACCCTCTATTGTCCGTCCCCCTCCTCACTGGACTGGCTATTTAGGTCAAAAGCCTCGTTAATCCCTTCCCAGTACCCCAACCTCCCCCCACCTCTGCCCCCCCTCCTATTCCCCCTCCCGTGACCCAAACATTCGCAGTCAGACTCGGCTGAATAACCCACTTATTAATTACCAGAACCCCCACCCACCCCCTCCACCCACCCGAAAAATTACCACAACACACCACCACCCGTCCTCCTTCAATAACAACAGGCCTCTCCCTTTTCTTCTCACCTCAAGGAGTTCCCATAGCAGCCCAGATCAGTGGGCCATGCCAAGACCGTGATCATTAGCTAACCGCGGCTAATTGGTGGTAATTTGTTATGGCCCCCATTAGCATATTTTGGCTGCTGATCCAAATGAGTGGACCTGGTAGCGATTAGCGGTTAGCGCTCCAAGATAACCCTGAGGAGAGGTGACGAGAGAAGGAGCTGGGGCATAATACAGTAAGAGGAAGGGTGTGTGTGTGTGTGTGTGTGTGTGTGCGTGCGTGTGTCCTGTTGGGCATGACCGGTGGACAGTAAAAACGAAAGTTCATAAACTGTAAATCATTATTTGAGTAAGTTCGAGCTGGGAGCTTTACTTTATAAATACATGTTAGTCAAAAACTTTTCTAGAATGTTGCATATTTGTGTGGGTGTGTGTAAATAAACAAGGACATTCTTGCAAACTGTGCAGTAAAAATCAACCTCATAGTATGTGCACACTAGTCAAGGCTGGTTTGTTTCCATTCTCATTTCTTCTTCCTTACAGGGGGGAGAGGTTAGACACCCAATCCCCCCAGACCCCCCCCCCCACCCCCCCCCCACCCCCCCACCCAACGTCTCTGATTAAGGAGTTGATTGTCTGTGTCTCTGTGAGTGTGTGTTTGTGTTTGTGTGTGTGTGTGTGTGTGTGTGTGTGTGTGTGTGTGACAAAGCCCCACTGAGCAGCTGTGTATTTCCCAGGGCACACAAAGCCGGCGCCCTCCACACTTGCAGCCTGCTTTAAGTGGCACAACTGGGAACATTCACAGGTCTGAAGGGGGCCTGCTGGGGACCTGGAAGGGTGTGTGTTTGTGTGTGTGTGTGTGTGTGGAGAAAAGGAAGGTGGAAGTGTGTGTGTGTGTGCGTGTGTGGGGGAGTGGTGTCTACAGCTGACCATTACTCCAGACACCCGCTACCCGCAGTCGCTCTTCACCAGCGGGGTAAGAGCTGCCCCACAGGTCCCTGACTTCACCCAGACATGGATCCAACTCTGTGGCCCCACTCATCCATGACCAATAGGGGTGGCCAAGGGCAGGTCCCAACTCTTTCTGCAGCCTTGACCCCGTAACAATATTTGGGCTTCGGGGGGAGAGGGAGGGGTATGGAGCAAGGGGGTGAAGGGGGTGGGGGAGGTTCGTCTGCACCATCCAAATACTACGCCACAGGGTTCAGTGAAGGTTAATGAACAAAGGCCTGCCAAATCCCATGCTGAGAGACTATTCTGCTGCACGTGCATGAGCACTAAGAATCAGCAAGAGAAAAGAAAACATACACGCACGCGCGCTTGCGCGCACACACACACACACGCACACACACACACACACACACACACCACACACACACACACACACAGAACATGGATGTGTGTAGGTGTGTATGGCCAGTGTTATACTGGCACTATGAGCCAATTAACTTGGCAACAATCAGAGGGTGCCAAAATCCCCAAAGCACAGTGGAATAGATTTTGAAAGTAATATCTGCAGTGAATGTGCCACAGCACGTCCACGTTTCCTACACAAACTGGGCTGAGGAAAGTGATTTTTTTTTGTCACCTCGTCAAGCAAAGATTGTCCAGGAATGATTCATGTTTTTTTTTTTTTAAATTGAAAATAGATTCTAAATCAAGGAGAGTATAAAGGTATACAGGAGCTATCTAGTACTAGAGTTATATACAAGAGTTATATCCCAGGGGTTTTCAAACTTTATTAGGCTGACGACCTCTCATGGAGCAGAATTTTTTCAAGGACCCCTCATAATCACCACAACTATATAAGATTATGGCCATTTTTTCTGTTGGATGCTTTTGAAAACATATTTTGCTAATATCACAACAGTTTTATATAGGCATGTTATTGCATTTGGCAAAACTTGACAGTACAAGAGCAGTTTTAAAAGGATTGATTTTTTTGTTCCACATAACTTATAAGAACTAATATTTATTTTGCTGGCAGTTAATATTAATGCCTAGGAAAAGTGTTTTGACAGATTGATGTAATGTATCATGGAAGCTAATTGTCACCAGTGCTGTGCCGGCGGGAATGATGAGCACAATGCGATTGAGCTCTGATCTTCGGATGTTTAGTATTTTTCTCCCCAGAAGACAAATTTATACTTTGTAGCAAACTTTTTCACAGACCCCCTGGCGATGTGCTGCGGACCCCTGGAATCCCCGGAACCCAGTTTGCGAACCAAACGTATGGCCAGAACTAGAGGTCGACCAGTATAACAAGGAGGACAAAGACCCAAACGTATGGCCAGAACTAGAGGTCGACCAGTATAACAAGGAGGACAAAGACCCAAACGTATGGCCAGAACTAGAGGTCGACCAGTGTAAGAAGGAGGACAAAGCTCACCTTAGTCTCCTCCACCCTCATGGCATCTAGCAGGTAGTGCAGCAGCTCCTGACTGTCTTGCTGCTGGTAACCTTTAAAACGAGGGGCCCTGTGGGGGAAAAAAAAAACAGAATTGTGTTGGGGTTTACACACACGCACCCCCGAACCACAACATTTCAGGCTACTTGCATGCTAGCCAGGTTCCTTAACCACTACGCTACCTCCGCCCCAACAAAAAAGTCAGTCGGAAAAACTAATTCAGCCTCGCTTACAGCAAACAGTCACTAACTTGAGCACACATCGGCAGTCACCAGAGCACACATCAGCAGGTCTTATAGAATAGCTATTGTAAAGCTTCATCTCTATGTGTCTATATGTGATATATGTCTTTTGTGGCTATTGTTCTGGTAATCGTTTACAGTGAATACATGCAGCCACGCAACAACAGGAGCCCAAGTGAAATCCTAAGTAAGAATCAGCTTTAACCCCACCTTGTGCACACAGCACACACATTAGCATGTCACTTCATTACAACCTTAAAACACAGACACACACACACACACACACACACACACAAACAAAAATATTACTTTTGCCTTTGCTTGTGAGTTTGGTTTCTTTGTCATGTCCTACAAGAATGCATGACTGCCTTCACCACCTAACTGCTCAAAGCACTACACACACACACAAATACGAACGAATGAACGAACACACACACACTTTTACTTTTGCAATGCAACTACACATTAACAAACACTAGCACACAATGTTGTCGTGTGCACACCACCCATACGCAGACACACAGCTTCAAAAGTTTCACCGACACTGAAGCAACTTAAAAGTGACACAGCCAATGAGTATCCATCAGACTTGTCACTCATAAGATAAGGAATATTTTAATCAATATTGATTAATAATGATTAGTTAACAAGATTCCTCTGCCCTGTGCTGATTCAGGGCACACAGCCACAGCCAGAAACATAACTAAGTGTCCACCATGTTTCACAGGACATGTTTTCTTTTTCTTTATCATTTTTCTTGCTTGTTCCATGAGTTCAAAGGACATTCTCTGTGAGGAAAAATGGCTCAACGGGCTCTTTTCAACCTCACTGTAAAGCACCTTGACACAGCCTCAATAGTTCTGACTCCTATACAAATAAAACTAAATTGAATATGCATTTTGGGAAATTCTCATTTAACACCCCCCCCCTTTCAATACGGATGTTCTCTCCTCTGGTTCCTGGTGCCATCAGATACTGACATGACCTCATCACCTTGGGTCAGCTTGTGTTTCTTGCTAAGATCTCCTTGGCTCTTTGTCAACCATTTGTGTTATCCTTCAGTTCAACCTGGAATCAATTTTCCATTTCCAGGAACACTGGTTACAATGCCATGACCTTTTCACTTCGAAATAATGAGAACTGCTAATTTAGTTACCTGAATATCAAGACACTTGGAGTTTTTCTGTTAGACCTTGACTCATGCTAACTGGATCAGTGTGATGGTGCACAAAAGATACTAAACTACAGAGTGATCAGCTTTCTCCGTTTACACAGGCTTGTTGACAAATTAAAAGGTGGATGGAATGTATCACACTAATTGAAGGGAGGCGAGTTCAACCGATGCACCATGTTGCTGTTTGCTACGCTTTAATCTAATTGAACATGTATTTGGCCACAACGGAGAGTAACGCTTTACAACAGGCTACTGAGTTTGTTTTCTTTTGATTGGTGGAAGTGTCAGAAAAGTCACCCTCTCAACACTGATGTGCATCAAAAACCTGCCATGTAAAAAAAAACAGTAAGCACAGTATCCACCTCCAGGTGGACGATAAGACAGAAAAGTTGAAAAGAAAGTAATCCCCATATTTACAGGCATTTAATCAGGCTTGGACAAAACCACAAAACAAATACCAAGTGATGACCCTCTCAGCTGCGCCTGCGTGAGCAACAAAGTGTTCAGCGCACAAAGTGTTCACAAAGTGCTTGCTACGTTTCATGCATTATAGTAGCAGCAACACTTAATGAACACTTAATGAATAGCAAAAATAAAGATTTCTGTTTCCTTCCTGTCAAAGTCGTTCATCAGTTTGCAGAGGTCAATGACATTAGAGATCTTTAAGCAACGTGATTATCTGTCAGGCTGGACCAACGACTGCAAAGTTAACAGAAAGTTTACAACCCATTACAGTGTTAGAATGGGGAAGTTTGTGTCGATCACACAAGCTCAGCCTCTCTAAGCAAACTGAGTGAGACTGTTTGAAAAACTGTTGTGATCTTTTCAGAGTATCTTAGCAAAATAACAATTCTTTTATTTCACAATGCATCCATGTATTAGTCCATTTCACTCACTCACCTATTTGCTTATAATACATTGCTAGACCATGAGGAGCACATCAACACAGTGAGTGCTGGTGTCACACAGAAGCATGCATATGGTTACAATTCACTTGGATTTCGCACAATGCCTCACAAACAGAGGGAGGGAAGGAGAGAGAGAGGGTGGGAGAGAGAGAGAGAGGGAGAAAGACAGAGCATTAAAGAGCAAGGAAAAAATGCACAGACTCAGGCAGCCACACCAATGTGTAAAAGTTGTAGCTGACAGACCACACAAAGACAAAAAACGCAAATCACACACAAACACAAACACAAAGCCCCACCCCCACTTCAGCCCATTTCTACACCCAGACTATTCAACAGTGCAATCAAGATGTGTACAAACACAAATGAGAGGATAATGCTTTCTCATCTCTTCTCAAGGCCTTTCTCTGGTGCTGCTCCACAACACTGCCCCTCTCTCTCCCTCCCTCCCTCTCTCTCTCTCTTTCCTGTACCACAGTGCTCTCCCCATCTCTCTCTCTCTTGCACTACAGTGTTCTCTCTCTCTCTCTCTCTCTCTTCTAATACTCCACAGTGTTTCTCTCCCTTTTCCTCTTTCTCACTCTCCCAGTCCCTCTTTCTTCCAACTCTCAGTATTTCTCATGCACCTTATTTGCCATCACAGTCAAGAGACAAAAAAACCCACCTGAAATGTTTCTCTGGTTTAGAAGGAGCTGCAACTAAATGGCCTCATATTGTGAAGATTTTGTAAGTTGTCCAGTGATTGACAATGCGACAATGGAGGGAGAAAGTGATGCAAAAAGCACCCGTTTCGAAGCACTACTGTCTCAAAAGAGCTTCATTAATTAAAAAAATAAATGAGGCTGAAGTCTCTATAATCACACTCTATAATCACACTAATTGCCAGAAGACGACGTCATTCACAATCCCTCTCACTGCTTGAAATACAGTTGTTGTTGTTTTTTCGCTAATCGCTAACAAGTTTTTGTCCAATCTTGAGCCTCGTTTTCAAAACTCTAAATACAATTTGCACACCACTGGTCTGTTGTAGCCATACAGTTCACACATTTCTTGCTGTTCTCACACTTTAAGCAGGCAATGACTGCATCTCTATGATGCTTACATTCTCTTTACATACAGGAGCATCAAAATTCTTTATCTTTTGTATCTTCTTGACACACAGCGTGCCAAAAATGGAACTCTAATGTCCAAAACCTTAAATACAGTCCAAAACCCTTCTCTGCTTTGTTAAGAGTTTAGAAAAAGTATTTGAAGTATAGGTTAATGCTTGTTAGCGACTGAAAAAAATTATAGTATCATCACATCATATGAAACTACAGCAATTAAACACATCTGGTATAATTGTCTCAATTCTCTCTGCCCCTTCATGACAGTTAACCCTGGTGTGTGTGTGTGTGTGTGTGTGTGTGTGTGTGTGTGTGATATGTGTCTGTTCAATCCCGAGGGCAACCTCTGTCCAGGGGAGCCCAGATGTGTGGACAGCTGTCCGAGGACAGATGGGCAGGGAGGCAGCGTGTGGCTGTGCCAACCTGTTGATGGCGACTCTGCTGACAGCTAAGAGGGCATGATGGAACAGGTTGGCATGGGTGTCCCGTACCCATGAGTGGCTCTGTGCTTAAACTTATATGGAAAGGTCCTGTGGAAAACATATATGACTCTCATCTGTCCTAATAGAATAATGCAAGTACTATGAGTCCCCATATATTATGTGTACATATATATGTATATATTATTTCTACTCTAACCTAGAGTGGTCTAAATTCTGGACAGACACTAGGGCCTTGAGGCCAGTCAAGCAGAGGGGATGCCACTGCACAGCCCTGACCTGCTGTGGGCCTCACGCGACCGTGGTGCCCCCCAACCTCCTGCTGAGCCATCTGTTCCCCGCCTCCTGCACGTTCCACAGCCCAGCACCCTGGCACTGTCCCCCAGGTCTGGAGGTAGACCCCCTGTACTGGGTCCACAGCACAAAGGGGATTGCTGGGGGTTTGAGAGCGGGTGGGGTGGGCGAGGGGGAAAAGAGGAGAGGGTGAATGAGGGCTTATGGTGGATGAAGATGGAGCTGGTGGATAGAAGAGGGTGTGTGAGAATGTGTGTGTATGTGTATGTATATGTGTGTGTGTGTGTGTGTGCCAAGAGAGAACAGGGATGTCCAGCCCCGCTGTGCCTAAATGAAGAGAAAGAGGCTGAATCTAAACATGCCCCTCAACCAAATCACTTCACCGGCATGACCTCACTATCGACAGATTCATTCCACTCACGTCCTAGAGAGGTCAGGACTTAGGGTTTAGGAATGAGACAGGGAGGGAGAGAGGGAGAGGGAGAGGGAAAGAGAGAGAGAGAGCAGGACAGAGAAAGAATGCAGACAGGGACTGAGGCGGAGGGACAGCAGGCAGGAGACTGGTTGATTAGTTGGCATGGTGGCACTGAGGCGGGCGCTGCTGAGCTGGTGATCGGAGATGGGACAGTTTAACGGGAATAAGACATTGGGTGGTGGCACTGGGAGTGGGGGGGGGCGGGGGGGGGGGGGGGGGCTGAGGGGAGGAGGAATGTGCTGAAGGACATGATGGAGGTGAAAGTGAGGTGGGGTGGGATAAGCTAGCGTAAGGTTGAGCAGAGGGTTTGGGTGTTGAGGTGGAGGGTGTGTGGTGGGGGTGGTGTGTCTGGACAGCTGGACGGACAGTCTGGAGTCCTTCTACTGTATTCAGATCAAATCTCATGTCTACTTCCACCTGCTCAATACGCAAGTTAACAAACCCAAATGTGTGTACACATGCACACACACACACACACACACACACAAAAGACAGGGATACTGCACACCCTGACATATACACGTATGAATACCTAGGACACAGGGCATAACATGCACACACATGCATCAGTGACAGCAACACACTGACACAGCCCCACACATCAGCAACATGTCAGGTTTTAATATACATAAACCATATAAACACATGCGCACACACACACACACCACACACACACACACACACACACACACACACACACACACCACACACACACACACACACACACACACACACCCCTCTGCTCCTCCTGTCTTTCCCACAGGCAAAGTGGCACAGGGTCAAAGTATCTAAATGCCCTGACAGACCAAGATGGTGGACCAGAAGGACACCAAACCAATGCTAGTGACATCTCTCATTGCTACACTGCACATAAGGTCACACACCTCCTTTAGAGCTGGCATCATTATGCAATCCTTCATCGTTAATAGCTAACGACATCATACCATTAACATAAGTTATTAGGGGAAAAAAACTATATTGAAAGTTGAGATGATTAAGAAGCACTGATTTCTACCATGTTTAGGGGCAGAGGGTCTGCAAAAAAACAGTAGATGACTGTGGAAGTGATCAATGTTTTAAAGCCAAGAGAAATGCCGACATTGCCAACACGTCTTCCTTTGTTTTAGGGGTTGCTATGACTTCAATTATCACTGAACTGCCTAATAGGAAGATTTAAAAGAAAAACACCTCCATGCACACAGCATGCCATACACACACACACACACCACACACACACCACACACACACACCAATGCCCATTCACAAAGAACCACGCACAAATAAACACACACAAATACTCATACACAAAGAAATGGCGCGCACACACACACACACACACACACACACACACACACACACACAATGCCCATTCACAAAGAGCCACGCACAAATAAGTACAAGAACTACGCACAAATAAGTACACACAAATACTCATACACAAAGAAATGCGCGCCCACACACACACATCACATGCGCGCCCACACACACACACACACACACACACACACACACACACACACACACACACACAATTCTGTGTGCCGCTCTGAGTGTTTCTGTGAGTAGGGGGTCGTGTGCAGGGCTGGTAGCTGCTTAGTGCAGCCTGCTAACTGGGGTGGAGGAGACAGACATGCAGCCTGGCTTCTGGAGGACCAGGGCCAGAGATGGGGGAGGGGGGTCAGGGAGCACAATCCACTGGGGCGGCAGGGAGTGCAGGCATGTGTGTGTGTGTGTGTGTGTGTGTGTGTGTGTGTGTGTGTGTGTGTGTCCTGGAAGCGCAGCCCAGTGGAAGGGAAGGCAGAAGGAGCCTGTAGCACTGCGGCCCAATCTGGCCCCAGCAAGCACAGACAGCTGCGGCGCTAACACAATTAACAGCGGATGACTTAGTACCAGACGCAGAGGAGTCCCAGCATGCTTCTGACACACACACACACACACAGTCAGTCACCACACACACACATACATACATCCATCCATACATACAATCACTCTACATCTTTTAATATGTACAATACACACACATACACTCTTGCTCCCATGCATACATGCACAAAGCAGACACACACATCATTCTCTTCTTGCTTACACACCCATATCCACACACACACACAAACGCATACTCTTAGACACACAAAACATATTCACATACAGACACAAAAAGAGTAATCCAATGATTGCCCAAGGAGCCCTTTGCCAACATGGCATTCAGAAGAAAAAACGTTCATCTTTCTTAAACAGCTGGGCTTTTTTTGTTCAAAAAAAAAAATGTTTACAACAAAATATTATATATGTTGTTGCGCCCAATAATCTAAAACAAAAATCAGACGGGCTACATGTTTCTTGCTCCGAATAGCGAGGGGGCGCCTGAATAGTAGTCATGGTTACAGGTAACACTTCCCACACTCCTCTTGGTTTCTAAAGTAACCCTACACCACTGTCATGGTGCAATAAACATTTTGTATACTATGCAAATTATAGTGGCTATCAAATGCTTCTACAATTACTATGTCCATATGTGATTGTTGTGAGAAAACTTCATTGAAACATCATGGAGCAATGGAGGTAGACAGGTGAGGTGGTAAAGGTGCAATTCGGCAAGCGGAGGAGTGCAGGTTCGAGTCCATCAAAGTGTTCTGGGCTGAGATGCTGAACCCCAAACTGCTTTGGCTGGCATGGCAGCCTCTGCCACCGATGTGTGTGAATGTGCGTGTGAATGAGTGTGTGAATGAGTGAAGGTGAGGCATACATTGTAGCTCTGAGTATTCAAAGTAGTAAATACATATAGAAAGGCAGTCAATTTACCATCCTTGTGACAAAGCAAAAACGGCATATCAAACACATGTACACTGTGTACAAACTGGCAAAGAACAGATGAGCGTGTTCGAGTGTATGTGTGTGTGTGTGTGTGTGTGTTTTTGCACTACAGGCTGGCACCAGGAATGAAGTGTGGTGAAGAGCTGGAGTTTAACTGGCCCTGGCGCTGATCCGAAATGACTCAGGCTGCTCCAGCTGGGGACCTGACTGACCTGACAACTACCACACACACACACACACACACACACACACACACACACGGCCATGCCAGCAATGCTCAGCTGAGGTACCTCATTTATGGCATGACAGACAAACGTAAAAAACAGACATAGAGATATAATTATGTATGCGCACGCACACACACACACACACACACACACACACACATATCTTGGCTCTACCCTTTCTCCTACCTGGCCTTCATCCCACCCATAGCCTAGCCTTGACGTTCAGATACCCGCTCACCGGTTCATGCATGCTACGTTACCTCCAGCAACAGCAGTCCACATTTGAACATTTGAATTGGATGTGGAGTGGTCAAACTGAAGAACAGCACCTGGGTCCCACTGGCAACAACACACTTCAACTCACTGGCCTTCGGTGGGGTCAACGAGACGCACACAAACCATTTCACACAAACCCAGTCCACATGCATAAACAAATGTGCGCACACACAGACACAAAGCCCATACACACAAAAAGAAAAACACACTTTTAAGCAATCCACATCAAACTCTCACGAACGGCGACACCTCTTTAAAATGTCTCTCTCTGTCTGCACGCGCACATGTGTGTGTGTGTGTGTGTGTGTGTGTGTGTGTGTGTGTGTGCGTGTGTGTGTGTGTGTGCGCCCGCCCATGCGCAATTGCTTATTTATATGCGCTATACTTATTGAAAGCACAGGCCAGTTTCCCCCAATGGGAGTTGGAGCAACACTTGACCCCGAGGGTGCCCCGGTAGCAGAGGTGACCAAGGCAAAGAACACTTGACTGAAGCCCAATTAAATGCAGCTTGTTGTTGCTGTTGTGTCTATGTGTGTGTGTGTGTGTGTGTGTGTGTGTGTGTATGTTTGTAGAATGTCTATAAAGATGTCTGTGTGTGTGTGTGTGTGTGTGTGTGTGTGTGTGTGTGTGTATGTGTAGGATGTCTATAAAGATGTCTCTGTGTTTGTGTGTGTATGGCATTCTATGGTAAAAATACAATCAGTGTGTGTGTGTGTGTGTGTGTGTGTGTGTGTGTGTGTCTGTTCATAAGGAGCATTATCTTCCATATAATACACATGTATTTAAGTATTAGCCTTAGTGGGCACTGGGCACGTATATGTATATATATGTATATGTATATATACAGCAAGTGGGTTTAATGCAAATATACGTGCAAGTGTGAGTGTGGCAGAGCACTTTTGTATTTACAATGAGAGAAGAGATATGTTGTGTGTGTGTGTGTGTACTGTGAGACAACATTGAAAGAAAACAACAGTGCGAGTTTGTTGGTGTAGGGGGCCTAGCACAGTGGGGCAGGACAGAACGATACAATGGAGGTCAGTTAACATATACGCTAAGGTCAAGGCGTGCAGCTAGGGCCGTTTGAACCATTCTGAATTCACATACTCAAAGAGTTAGAGAGAACATTTAAAACCAATAAAGTGCAAATGTACCAAGAATATCAATGTAAGAGCTTGATTTATAGAAAGGCCAGGAGCTTGCAGAGGTTTGTCAGTGTGTATGTGTGTGTGTGTGTGTGTGTGTGTCAGTTTTTCGTGTAAACACGTTTATGAATTGAGCTGAGAGGATGGTGCCAGCTGAGGAAGCATCTGACGCACACAGACACACAGACACACAGACACACACACACACACACACACACAAGCAGATAAAAGGTTAGGTACCTGAACTCACATCAGATGCACCAGAGAAACACCCAGTCGCCTGGCAGGCTTTTCACCTGAAACCACCCAATCGTGGTTAACACACATAAATGCATGTGCGCATGCACATGTGCACACACACACATACACATACACATACACATACACACACACACACACTTAAAAAAATACATAGCTACAACATTACCCCCAACAATCACACAACCATCAAAAACCATTCATCATGACACAAACACAGGCACACACAGGCAGGCAGGCAGGCAGGCAGGCAGGCACGCACACACACACACACACACACACACACACACACACACACAGCACAGCGTACCTACTCTGCTCTGTTCTATTCTATAACCAGCCAACCATTCAGCCTGAGCACATAATGGCAGGGAACAGAACAAACACACACACACACACAGACACACACACACAACCAACCCGAACACAGCAGGCCAACCAGCCGTTCACCATGTTCAAAAGCAACACAGATGAGCGTTGGCCAACCATGCAGTGTGTTCAACAAGCAAAAGAGGGAAACAAGTGAACTCTCTCTCCCTCTCCCTCACTCACACACACACACCCACACACACACACACACACACAGAGCCAACCAGCCGAGCCCATTGCAGGCCCGCCACCCAACAGCCCAGCCCAGGCGCCGCCAGCCGTAAAACAGAGCAGTGAGTGAGTCCGGGAGGGCAGCAGACTGGATGGGAGCGGACGGTGCCCATGCTGGTGATCACGGATTGGGTGGGTGGCACTGCCCGCTGTGTTTCTTTCCTCTCTGACATTCTCTCTCTCTCTCTCTCTCTGTCTCTCCCTGTCTCTCCCCAGCTTTCCTATCTGACCCTTAGACAGTTGTCACAAGGCTGAGCGCTGCAGCTGCACTGATGGTCTGTAATGGGGTGGCAGAGCCGGCTGAGTTCTGGGCAGGGATCACACGGAGAACGAGAGCTTGGCAGCGGTCAAGCACAACCCAACAGAAGAATTACAGAATACCTCCATCTCACAGATAATGCATCACAACAAAGAGATCTAGCTGCTAAATAATGTAAAGATCTAGTTTCACTTCTATCCTTGGTCCTGTGGTGATGTTACCATTCATTTACATACACACACACACACACACACAAAAACAATCACACTTTTTTCCACACACACACATAATTAGCAGTTTTTGCACGATAAAGATAAAAAAAAAAAAAAAAACATAAATTCAAAATGTTAATAATGACAAAATATACAAACTATAAACCCTATACTTCCATGAGGCATTTATCACAACAGATTTCCTCTCTTGCCATTGCCTTGATAATAACGTTGTGTGACTGTACGCTACCATGCAGCTCACTTTATGTGAGGAATGTGAGAGCAAACGACAGTAAACAGTAGCGAGCTACACAAACACAATAGCTGTGATTTCTCAAACAACACTAAACAATGCATTTCTGTTTCCAGTCCATTTTCGAAAAGGGCATGTAAAATCTCATCTTTAGTGTCTCTTTGTGCTTAGTGCTGCAGTTGTCGATTACACGTCCTTAATTCGTCCGTGTCATATCTAGGGATACGAATCGGGATAGAGTGCATTCAAATACAATAAAGAGGCTTTGAAAACTGATAGTTCAGGTCCTTTGGTTGAATTGTGTTCGATGTCGTTGAATATTCCCTGTTCGTTCTATATTGCTGCGCCATTCAACAATTATATTGCCTGCGTTTGTGCGTTACTTGGCAACCATTCAGCTGAAGAAAATATATTTCTTGGCGGAGCAATTGATGTTTAGGAATGAATAAATCACTACATTTCTTGTTGCTGTGGCACTGTGTAATGAATCCAAGCTAGGTATGTGTGGTAACGGTTTTAGAATAATAAGCAGCAATAATAAGAAGCAATAAGCCCCTTCTATACCATTCCATTTTATACCGTGAATACAGCACAGCTGACACAGTTTAGGGTTTAACAGCATTCGGCTTTGCTTCGCTCGCCTCAAGCCTAACAACACCCTTCAGCGGTGCAATACTCATGGTATAGAACAGCCTCTCATGACTTATAGCCTAAATTAAACATGGCCTTGCTGTGAAGGTACAGGTGTAGTGTACACAGTGGCAAATGGGTAGGTGAGCATATAGACATTATACTGAATTGAGTTACCCACCAGCCCTAAATCCAACAGTCAGATTTTAAACAATAAATATGATTTTTATCAACCAAGACTTACAAGTTCTGAAAAAATAAATAGTTCTGGTAAAATAAATACTTTCCGAGCAAAGGCTGGGAAAATCCTGACAGAGTGCAGAGACAAACTGCCACACATAAATATACACACAGACACAGACACAGACACAGGCACAGGCACAGGCACAGGCACAGGCACACTCTTTAACAGTGGACACGGCACAAGGGCCACAGCTTACACCTGCCCTGAGTCAAGTTGCCCTGGCAACCACTTCAGAGAAGAGCCGCCCCTGACCTGCTGGGCACTAACAACACCTGGGCCACCTTGCATTTGTCTGGGGCTGTGTCTATGAGTGTGTGAGTGTGTGTGGTGTGTGTGTGTGTGTGTGTGTGTGTGTGTGTGTGTGTGTGTGTGTGTGTGTGTGTTTCTTTTTACAGTATTATGCTCTCTCAAAAGGAAAGTTGTGTGGGTCTTGGAAGATTGCATTGTTGTTGAAATGGTCTGGACGTGTACCTGTAAGTATCAGGACTAGTGTATCTTACCGAATTTGTGGCATATTATTGTTTGTAGTGTCTTTTTTAACGTTTGTGCGTGTGTGTTTGTATCTGTGAGAGCATTTTATATATATATATATACACCGGTATATATAAATATATAATGTCTAGTAGATAGATATGTGTGATATAATAGATGTACAGTGAATAGATAGATCTGTCTCTCTCACATGCACACCTACCTGCTGGGAAAAAAGAATATACCGCATTGATTTTTCCCTTTTACCACCACACACACACATATCTTACACTTCTGCACCTTTGATATCTACCTTTTTTCCTTAAGTACGGACCATAAGTCTTTGTGTGTGTGTGTGTGCGTGTGTCTGTGTGTGCACAGAAGGTCTGTAGAAGGTCTCTCTCTCTCTCACACATACACATATACACATGTGTGCACGCCCGCACACACACACACACACACCACACACACACACACACACACACACACACACACACACACACACACACACAGAAGCATGGAGTATGCCTTACTTCTGGCAGAGCTGGTTGAAGAGGATTTTGGGTGAGATTGGCCCTTTCCCGGACTCTTTCATGCTTTGCAGGAAGAGGAACATGGCTGAAGTGAGGGGCTCAGGGCTGGGCAGAGTGATGGTCAACGCCGCCTACAAGTACACGAGCACACAACATCGTTACAACACACCAGCTTTAATATTAAACCACCACTGGTGGTTTCTGGTGGATTAAAATCCAGAGATTCACTGGCATTTCAAAATCATAACCAGTCTGCTACTTTGATCATTCTTTGCGAGCCTTATCTGACTTGTACATGTTGTACCGTTCCTATTACCTACTGATCTGTCTATTCACCTTGATTAGCCTGGCACTGTGCCGAAGAATTTCTAGTTCTAGAGAGGGCTGGGTGAAGGCTTCATATCTTTGATCAAACCTCTGTTTCCTTTGAGATGAAGACAGATGAAGTAATTTTGTAGGTGTCTGGAGGAATGTGACTGTGTGTGTGTGTGTGTGTGTGTCTGTGTGTGTTGGTGCAGCTTCCTTGTTGAAGGGGAAGGAAACACAGCAGAAGGACTACAGCTGCTGCGGCAGAGGTGACGGCACGTACCAAGTTGGATTCTGCAGGGGGAGTGATCTTCATCTTGTGACCTTTCTCCTTCACCTCCTGAATCAACTCATTCAGCAAGTGTGTCTGGGACAGATTCTGACAAGAGAAACACACACACACACACACACATTTGGTAACGATCTCACAAGGGTGAAAGCTACATTTCATATCACACAGAGGAAGAGGAAATCGCTGAAGCAGGTCATTGTCAGGGCTTCCTAACCTACGGAATAATAAAAAAAAAGAGGGACCGCTATTGTGCCACTACGTTGAAAAGTCAGTGGCCCAAACAAAGGCAATGTCCAAAGCCAATATGCTCACACAAGTGCGCTTTAAAGGCAGCCATGAGGGCACTTGCTTTAGCACTAAATAGAGAGGGTACAGTGCCACATCGTGCTTACTTTGCTTCCTTTCATCAGCTTTTAGACACACACACACAAACACACACACACACAGATACACTGAAAGCAAATGCAGAGAGTATGACAGATGAGGAGGGGAGGGGAGGCAGGGAGAGAGAGAGAGAGAATTGTGTTTTTCTGTCTTTAGAAACATAGGTGACACTGGCACAAGTTTGGTTGACCTGGTGCCACAAGAGTGTAATGTAGAATGTAGATCTGCTGTGTGTGTGTGTGTGTGTGTGGTGTGTGTGTGTGTGTGTGTGTGTGTGTGTGTGTGAGAGAGAGAGAGTGTGAGAAAGAGAGTGTGAGACTTATCAGGCAAAGTTGAATGGGGACTGCCTTCAACCCACCATTACTGATGAGCCCTAATCCTCACTGACCCTGCATGGACGCATCTCCCAACTTCTATTCTGAGAGCTTGTTGACACATATCTAGATATTTTTATAAACAAATAATTTTATTTATTTGTTTGGGCCTTTCATGTACACATACAGCACACCGAGTTTCAGCCATCTCTTATTTTTCAAATCACCCTCAAAAAGTGGACATTTTTCAAAACGCTGGATTCTGTGGATATGTGTCTACCAAATAAAAATAAAAATAAACAGATTAAAAAATATCTGTTTATAAAAATATCTAGGTCCGCGTCAACAAGCCCCAATGTTCCCACCCCAGCCACAAGGTGATCTCATCAGCCATGGTGTGGTTTCAATGGCCAGTAGTGTAGTCAGAAGTGTATGCAGTGGTACCTGCATAACGGCATTGAAGAAGCAAGTGTTGCCCAGGTTGTTGATGCCCTTGACGGGGATTAGGGTGCTGTTAGGCGTAGTCTTGCCCCCCCTCTGCCCATCGGCATGGTCCAAGGGCTCCTCACGAAGTTTGATGATTTTGGATGCTGTTCCTGTGAGAAGAGACACACAAACAAACACACACACACACACACACACACACACACACACACACACGAGACTATGAGTTGGGCATCAGAGTGAGAGAATGTATGTGCATGGAATAACAAACAGACAGGAGTTTAATGAGCACCTTCAGAGGCAGAGCATAAACACAATCACACTCATACACACACACACACACACACACACAAACTTAAACCCACAACAACTCCATTTTATTCTGCTTTACTTTTTAAAAGCACAATCAGTGAGTTGGACTTCAGAGGTGGTGGTGGAGCAGTGTGTGTGTGTGTGTGTGTGTGTGTGAGGGGGGGTGTTTGTTGAACCGCTCTGGTCCCAGTGCGGGAAGCAGGGAGCAGTCCAACGCAGAGTGGAGGTCTTTTTCCGGTGGAAGTAGGTTAACATGCAGGGGAGGCAGCTGGGCCTGGGCTGGGATTAGGGGTGTGTGTATGCGAGTGTGTATGTGGTTGGGGGGACTACGCGTATGTGTGTGTGTCTGTGTGTGTGAAAGAGAGAGTTGGGTCATCTGGGACTGCAGATGGCAGCTGGAGAGGAAGACTCCACTGGTGAGGAAGCATTACTTTGGACACAGCTGTTACCCCTCAACACACACACACACACACACACACACACAAGCACAAACAACAGAGTCCAACACAAATGCATAAAAACGGCAACACACAAACAATTACGGAGAGACAGAGAGAAAGGGAGAGAGGAAGACAAAGAGAAAGAAAACTATTCCCTAGAGATTAAAGAACACAACTGCTGCTGTGTTATCAGCACAAGAGAACACAGGTCGAACATGACCTCCCTGGGGATACAGCATTTCCTATGCACACACTCACTCACTGTCTCTCAGTCTCTCTCTCTCTCTAACACACACACACACACTCTCTCTTCACACACAGACACACACACAAATGTACACAAAAATGACAACACATAGAAAAAAAACAAATGGATACAGACAATAGAGAGAAAGAGAGAGCACGGACAAAAGAGAAAGAAAAAACTTTCTCATCATTAAAGAGCCCAATTGCTATGTTGCTTCCCCAGAAAGGATGATAAACAAACATAATCTCACCTACACACACGCACACTCCACTTCGAGAGATGGAAGCAGGGCAACACCAAGATTTCTTGACTCAGTGGTGCATAGCAATTAAGCAGCACTGAATACCTGACTGAGGTTGGTGATGGCCTACTTCTAAAATAGTTCCGGTCCTTGATGGTTGGTTGAATTACTTCCAATACTATTGTAAAATCCTGTTACACAACGTCTAAGGCCGCATTACATTCTATATTGTTGCACCACGCAAAAGTTAAGGTGGCTGTGTTTTTGCACTTCTTGGAAGCCAATCAGCTAGAGGACATATAGTCATTGGTAGAGAAATTGCTTTCTATGGATAAATAGCAACATTTCTTGTTGTTGTGTTCTTGTTTAATGAAACCATGCCAGGTTGATGTGGTAACCTTTTTAGAAACACAATAAACCACTCTTGGCGTGAGTTATGCTGGTTCTACCACAGCTCCGCTATTTGGCCTGCCAAGATATTCCCCTTAACCCTGCTAAACCACTTGCTCAAGAAGCGGCTTCCTCTCCCCATTACTCCCCTGAGTGTCCTCTTCTCTATACGCTCATACCAACACTCCACTGTACTCTTCTTGATCTCCTCAACACCTCAACACTCCACTGTACTCTTCTTGATCTCCTCAACACTCCACTGTACTCTTCTTGATCACTTCAAAACCACAACACTCCACTGTACTCTTCCTGATCTCCTCAACACCTCAACACTTCACTGTACTCTCCTTGATCTCAACACCTCAACACTCCATTGTACTCTTCATCTCTTTACAGTATACTCATCTCTCTATTACTATACTCATCTCTTTACAGTATACTCATCTCTCTATTACTCTACTCATCTTTCTATTACTATCCTCTATCTACACTATCCTGTCTGCACTCCTCATAACTATACTATACTCCCGTCTACTATACATCACTGGCCTATGCTATACTCTCCCGTCTTGGCCAATGTAGTATAATTCACATCTACATTTCTGCATTCAGCAGATGCTTTTATGCAAAGTGACTTACAATAACACTGGGCTGTAGTCTACATGATACGCAGGTATGTGCTACATCACCACTTCAAAAGTTCTTGGGTTTGCATATATTCAGTAAAACCCAGGCTGCAATACTGACAACACTATAATAGCAGTAGCTGAGGTGCCTCAGGCTACCCATCAGCCACAGGCACTAAACCCACTACAGCAAACTAGACTACAAAACTGCAAAAAGAGAATTAACATCCTAGCCACAACACAATTAAAAACCTTCGCAGGAAATTGGCAGGAGATGAAAGTGCAGGAGTGTGATAACAGTGCAGTAGAGAGAAGTCAAGTCAAGAGATCCTCTCGGAAGAGCTGGGTCTTCAAGAATTTCTTGAAGGTGGAGAGGGTATCTGTGCTCTGGTAGCACTTGGAAGGTCATTCCACCAGCATAGACAGGAAAGTAGTATACTTTCTTGTTTACCATACTAATCACTACATTGGTCACTCACTCCTGATACTCCTCACTCACTGTGGAGACTGTCCTCTCTCTCCTTCTCTCTTATCTCCGTGCTCCTGCCATCTCCTCTCTCTTCTATTTCTTAACTCTCTTCTCCTGTCCTCTCCTCTCCTCCTCTTCCCTCCCGTCATCCCTCCTCTTCCTCCACTCCGTCAGGCCCGTGCCGTCGCTTTGCATCCTGTCTGGTCCATTGCCACAGCGGGGAGAGAAGACAAGTGGTGTTCCATCACATTAGGCACTAATGAGCACAACAAGACAAGAGAGAGGACCCATGGCTCTCAGGGATGAGAGAGAGAGAGGGAGAGAGAAAGAGAGGGAGCAGTGGAGAAAAAAGGAAAAAAAAACAGCCCCTGAGGCCTTGCCTTGTCTTCAACTATTCACACTATTTACACAATTTACAGAATTGTGGTATTTTTCATGTGCTCATGCACCAGTAGGCGGCTAATGCACACGGGTGCACCACATACACACACACACACAAACCACACACACACACACACCCTTCACCAGCCTCTACCTCCAGTGTGTGAAGTGAAAATGAGTTACTATCTACCTCAACCAGGGCAAAAGACACACACAAACACACTTATACACACCCTTCACCAGCCTCTATTTCCAGTGCATGAGGTGAACATGAGTTACCATCCACCTCCACCAGGGCAAGGCGTGCGCGCACACACGCGCACACACACACACACACACACACACACACAGACATACACACACTCACTCACACACACAGAGTGTACTGTAGCAGACTGCTATGCAACAGCACAAAAGCCACTTTAAAGCACCTTGCTCACTGCCCAAACAAGCTAACAAACACTAACAGTCTGCAGTTGTTGGCAAGAGCCTTTAGAGTGTTCAAATTGTCAGGTGTCCATTCTCTCCCAGACAATAACAA
>PYXC01001264.1:62500-177500 GCA_015244755.2 Tenualosa ilisha | reverse complement strand
ACACACACACACACACACACACAGCTGTCAGTAACGCAACCAGAGCATCACTGCTGTTACAGCATTGGCTGGCATAGGACTGCACTGGAAACATGCACACAAGCTCACTCTCTCTCTGTAACACGCACACACACACGCGCACACACACACACACACACACACACACACACACAGGTCCAGGACAGGACCCACTCTCCTAAACCTAAGAAAGAACTGACAGCAATGGTATGCAAACACCGTGCATGCCTCGGAGATTTGGACGCAGTTGGGAAACCCAACAGGATAACAGAATGCTTAGCACCGAGATAGGGAACATATTAAACACAGGGCCCAGAACACATTCTAGCTCAGTGACAGGAGTACAACGGCACAAGGCATGAGAGGACGTTTTCAGTAGGAAGTTTCCATATGGGCAAAACAGGTTTAAGACTGGGAGAACAGAAGGTATAGCAATTAATGTGGGTCAGGCATGACAGAAGTCGCAATCAGGTTACCTGAGTTACCCGAGCCTATTGACGCCAGTCCATGTCGCTCCATATAGAGGCAGCTGATACATATCAATCTAGTTTACCTTTTAACTATAGGATGAGAGAAAGGATTACTTCACCGAGGTCTTCTTCTGTTTGTGTTGAGGCGCCAAAACCTTGACCACAGTAAGGCGCCTTCACATAGTATAAACCAGTAATGGCGCTATAGAAATCACATTGAACCGCAAAGCAGATACACGCAAACTAATAGGCTGTGCAAGGCAAGTTTAATCAAGCCAGGCTCTTTGCGGTCTGCTACAGCCTAGTCTGACATCCAAAACTTCGAGAGAATGCAGTGTGAAAATATGAAAGACAGTCTTCCATCTTGACAAGGCTATGCATTTGTAATTCTCAGAATAGGAAAAGATAAAAGCATTTCCTTTCAGCTCCAGCTCCTGTGCGCCTTGGTCTATGCCACTACGTTTGGTGTCAAATAATCAAAGCAAGCACGGCATTCAAGCTGTTGCTCTTGTGTCCCAGGTAGTCCTTGGACATCTTTTGAGACAGACTCAGAGGGAAATAAGAAGTCCCCCAGAAGTTGCCGTGTGACTCCCTGAGCCATCTTGACTTAACCTTGTAAATAGTCTTTCAAGGCAATTGATTTACACAATGCTAGCCTGCCACCATGGAGCTGTACAATTGGTGCCCAAACAGCATGACCTTGACCTCTGTCAATCTGTGTCATGTCTCTCAAAATAAAATAAATAAAATAGCCCACCTCAAATAAACATCAACAACATAATTTCGGACTTCTTCTCAGCCTCTCAAAGCTCAACAAAACTCCACAAGACTTAAAAGTGCAGCTTAAAGCTTAAAGCCAAGTGCATCTTAAGGCAAAAGCTTAGAAGCGTACAAAAATGAATAGGAGTCCACAACAGAAAAGAAGGAAAAATGAGGGGTTTTTGCCTTTTTTTAGCCTGTGAAGCTTCAGTTCAGCGTCTGTTAACGTTGATGCACAAAGGAAGTGCCAAGAAAGAGACACAACCAACCTAGTCAGCATGGCTGTACAATGACTTAAACACTTAAAAAGACAGTGATATGTTATGCATAACACAGAAAGCTCCATTTGGTTCCAAGGCAAAGACCTAAACTGCGTCTCTACACAGTTAAACAGAAGTGTAAAATAAAATGACAGACAGATGAAAATTACTCATTGCTTCTTGACTCATAATGTTTGCTGACATACTGGGGAGACAGGTTTGAGTCTGACCTATAGTCATTCCCTGTCTCTCTCTCCTACTCATAATTAAGGCAACAAGGTCCCAAAATATACTCAAAAATACACTTTAATCATAAAAGTCAAAGTTTGTTTAAGGAAGTCGGGATCAAACTACTGTGAATAAAGCTGTCAAGCCAGGTCTATGCAAACAACATGAATGACATGGCCACAGGGGGGTGACGGTGAGCTATACAAGGCACTCTAAAGCAGACCCAATATGTCAGATTACAGGTTTCCGTTTCAAATTTGGAGACAGGCTTTTGTCTGTCATTAAAAATTATCAAGGACAGCCAAGAGTAAATGTACTTGGCATAACACTGTCGGAGGTAAAAAAGTCAGAGCAAATATAGGTTACAGATTGGATACGGGAATTGGAAAACATAGGAATAAATTCAACCATAACCAGACACTGCTTTGGAGGCATCACTATTATTAAGCTGGAGGAAACTATTTCTACTGAAACCTTGTTTAAAAATATCAAACCCTCACCAGTGGTTGCCTTCGCAGAGTGCTTCTGGAGGAAGTCTAATGTCTGGGCCAAGGCCTTCTTGTTGCAATGTGTGGACAGCTCTTCATTACATTCAAAACACCTGGAGGAATACATCTCAAGTATTAATGGCAAAAGTATTTGCGATCTGTTAGAGATAGTCCTGTCTTTTTAATAGCCCATACTATACAAAAAAGCACTTGTTCTATATATAGCTTAAATTGTTACAAATACTAATAGCTAATTCAAGCAGTGACTGGACTAAATGTATGGGTAGGCTAACTAAATTACTTTTTTCTCACTGAACATGGCATTCTGCTCTAGCAACTCTCCTCATAGTCTTTCCAGATACAAACCAGCCAACTTCAAATCTTGGTGGCTAAATCCCAATGTCCTCCCTAAGCCCTAGGCTTAACTGGTAAATATCAGACAATTAAGGGGTCGATTCATGCCAGTGTAGTCTTTGAGGGTTCAGGGCTCAGGGCACAGGGCAGACTGGGCTAATATCACATGACAACAGTGTGCAAGAACACTGTCTTTCATCAGGTTAAGGCAAGGTGGCTTCTTACCAGGCCTTCCAGGTGCTGAGGCTGATGGTGATGCAGTGGGCCTCTGGGTGAGGAGACTGCTGGTGCTTGGTGGAGTGCTGACTCTCAGACTGGTTACAGCCCTGGATGAAAGCCAAGAGAAAAACACAGCTAAGACAACAGACGAGAAATACCCACGCACACTGGGAGGCTGTGTTACCGGACGCGTGCGAGTGTGTGTGTGAGGTCAGGGTCACAGAGGCCAGTCATGATTACAAAATGAAATCACAGCAACACAGTTGTAGAAGCAGAGAGGAGGGACAAAGCAAGAGGGAGAGAACACAGGGCATACCTGATACAGACTTCCAGGGATGGAGCATATTTCTGCTTTCAAAGCATATCACATTTTGCTGCTCTTTACAGCTATGTGATATCCCAAAGATCATGACATTGCCAATGGGTATGTGTGTGTGTGTGCGTGTATGTGTGTGTATACAATAGAGAGAGAGAAAGAGAGAGCATGAGACTAACTCACCTGGAAGCCACACTTGAGGCACACAAGGATGTCATGGGATCCAGCAGGCTCCCCTTCGATCACATTCCTCTCCCGCAAGCACTCGGTGCACACGGACCACACACTGCCAGTCACGGCCTTCTTCACCGCACTCAGGTCCACTGCCTTGCTGACATGCTGACACATGAGACCTACATACACACACACACACACACACGTCCCCCAGATCACTAAACGGCTTCTACTCTGGCTAGAGCCAGTGGCATAAAGCAAGGACGAGATAGAAGCAAAAACCTCAGCAAACAGTACACACCAGCCTGCTTCTTTGGCAATGTGCTACAAGCCAAACACTCCCCCAACATCAAAGGGTGTTGTTCCACTTACCACCGACTTCATCCGAGGACTCCTCATCCCGAGGTTTCTTCGGCTTGCTAGTCCGCTTCGTCATGTCAGCGGATTTTAAAGAGAAAGGGTCTTTGAGACGCATCTGTCTGTCAAAAGATAAGTGTCCTTCACTGGAACTTTAGAAACCATGGTTAGCAAGCTTGGCTGAAATTACAGAGGTTAGAATGGGTAGGCTAATTAAAGAACAGCTTCAGGGCAATACCTAAATTTAGCACACAGCCATCAGGGAATTAATGAAAACATCTCATAACCTTTAAGCCTCAATACATTTCTTCTTCTCTCTAAGCTGCACTCACACGCGAGCGCGCCCGTCCGCGCAACTTGCAGTGTTAACATAGCATCTGTACTTATTGTTCTGTAGAAGTGTGTTCCTACCCGCGCTGTAGGGAAATATTGATCAGTTGCACATATGGTCCTATACCATCAAGTTAACATCTTCATGGTTAACTATGAAAACCAGGGTAAAAAACATCAGTAATCTAGCTCATCAGCTGCCAAGAAGAAATGTATCACCCAGAGCTAAATCAATGTGAATATATCAGATTTGGTTTGCGTCTGCACAAATGTGTCTAAGCAACTTGTCATTGAACATTGTTATTTCCCTGTGACCCTCCTTTGGCGCTCACTTTGTCCTCGGTATTTATCAGGGACTTTAAGGGTTTTTGTAACTTTCCGACTTGTTTAGAACTGAAACTGAAGTTATACTTTCTTGTTTTAAGGCAGACTAGTACAACTTATTTCTCCAAATAATTGACAGTTGTATTATTAGCACAACAGTCTGCCAATGTTTATGTGCTACGGTAAATTACATTAACATTAAGAAGCTTAACACCGGGTGAAAAACTCGTTGAAGTCTCTGTATGAAGTACAATCTGGCTGCATCTTATTTCACTTTAGACAAATCCTTGAAAACGGACAGCTTTGAAAGAGTTCATTAATAGGACAACTCACCCCTTTTTCACTTCTGCTCTGTCCTGGCTAACTGTGTTAGCTAGCAAATGGGTAGCTGGTTCACACTTGCAATACAACACAGTGAGAGGCTAACTGCTATCCCTGGTCAGCTCAAAAAACTGTTAAAAGAACTGTTTATGTTAAAGTTATAATGTTTTTAACCTTAAATCACGCATTCTTAAGGTAACATAGTTGAGAACAATTCGGTACCATCATAACCACAGTAAGTCACATGTTCACTTTGCTGAAGTCAACATTTGACGCACTACGGTACACCATTAGGATCAAATCCAACTCGAGAAATTTGCGTTTTTATTCTAACTTTCAATGTCAATTTGGTGTTTAAACTTTTTACACAGTTTTGCACATTTTGCATCTATGCACACACGACTACATAAAGGTGTTGTTTCAAATATTAACAGGCATTATTATTTGTCAAGCCATGATATTAGTATTAAGTATACCACAACTACAACATGTATCACTGTAACACTTACTCATAGCCTGTAAGAAATATGTGACATCACTGCACTGTTAAATTACAATTTCCATACCCTCAACCATATCACTAGCACATTTTCCCGCTGGTTAGCTACACATATATATTACATTGTGGAAGGTTTTGCGGAAGAGCATCATTTTAATCCCCTCCGACTTGCTTGATCCTCATCGTTTTCCGTAGCTTCAAGCAAACGTAGGACGCAAACTGACCCCTGCTGCAGCTACCAGAGCTACAGCGGAGCTAGGTAGCTAGTGTTAATGGACATTACTTGTCCGTGACGAAACTGTGTTAAATATATTAACTTGGGGTTTGATATTGCTCCGATCATGGCTTTGAACGGTTGCTTGAAAGCATCAAGAATCATTCCGCGTGTCTTATGCAGAAATGTCACTCCTCTGGCTTGCACCACAAGAACACTGACGAACTCTCTCGGAACACATTCCCTGTCTGTACAATGTGAGTTAACGCTGCTTCGGCACCATCCAACCAAAAAAGTTAAGTCCGACATGTAACAGGTCACGAGAGGGACCTTTCTATACACGTGATATGCCAGAGAAACATCTTGAAATTGTTAATTTATGTTCAGGCGAACTCAGCTAACATTTTTCCTTGTGAAACTCGGTAACATGAAATGTCAATGACATCTAAGAAAATGCAAAGTGTGACTTTAACGGTACAAAGCAGTGTCTGATTGTTAAGCCAATGTAATGACCCCGTAGGGAGTTTTATTTCGGGTTTCGGGTGCGCGATTGTCAGTGTGTACTTGTTTGATTTTCAGATACGCCCTCGGTGACCTGTAGGGGAACAGTTCAATGGCGTAACTTCAGTTCATCCAAAGGGGTCGATGTTTCTTACGAACAACTGAAGCAGTTGCTTGCGGCGGGAACAGCTTCAGTGATCGACGTGCGTGAGCCATGGGAACTCCGAGAATATGGAAACATTCCGGGATCGATAAACGTGCCTTGTAAGTATCCCTACGGTGTTTTAAACATTTCTGCGAAGCCGACGTTACCGATGATGTAGTGTTTATAAATGACTGGTATTAGTTTAGCCGCTGTACCCGCTGTTCTCTGACGCGTTATAACTTTTTGCCTGTGGTGCCATCTCTGCTACAGTGGGGCAGGTGAGCAATGCTCTCCAGCTCAGTCCGGATGATTTCAAGGAGAAGTACGGGGGAACCATGCCCTCTCAGACAGGGAACATCGTATTCACCTGTTTGGCTGGAGTTAGGAGCAAAACTGCCTTGGACACAGCGGCCTCTCTGGGGTATTCAAAGTAGGTCTTATTAGTAAAGAATAACAGCTGTCAGTGACACTCAGAATGGACTAAGGAGATGTAGTGTGATTCTAGTTGTGTGTCAGTTTGTGGATAATACTTCATTGGTAGGCTTCTACAGTAAAGATAAAACCTGATGATTTTGACTAATTCAGAGTCAATCAGTTTTGGCACATGGACTCATGCCATGATCTCATCAGACACAACTTTTGCCCTTACCTTTAATAGATTTTGTGTATAATTGTATATTCCATTTCTGCCCTGTCCCTTTCAGTGCTCAACACTATCCAGGAGGCTGGCAGGACTGGGCAAAGCATGAAATATTGCACACCAAAGATTGATTCCTTTGATGGGTTTGTGCTCAAAACCCTGGTGAAATCATGTTTTGCAAACTTGATTTTCATGTTCTTTATACAACGCAGCATGTAGCAACCAGGCCCATTTCAGAGAAATGACCACTTTAAATGTATAGTTGTTCTCTGTGACTGAATAACAAGGCTTAATAATGCTACCACAAGACAGCCTGTCAGAATGTCTGGGAGTTAAAAACACTTGTCCTGTATGGATTTCCAGAGGATTTAAAGGTGGGTGCTTTTGTTGCTTTGAAATTGCTGTTTTCAGTTTGGGTTATGACAACAACTTTTAAGGGCTTCTGGCAGCTTGCTGGCATGTAAACATCACCCCTGACCATCTATTGTGATTGTTTGGTGTATGGAGAAATCATCGGCGAGATTTCAGTCATTTAAATTTTTTTGACAGTGTCAGACATTCAATACATTTTTTTGCCAACAGCCCTGATGCTGCTGTCATCGGCACTATAACCATATGAGTCAATGAATTTCATATAATTTTGTACAGTATTCTTCTGAATAAAGATATTTTAAAGCTCATTTGCATTTGTTAGTGTTTTTTTGTGTCTTAAATTTAGGAGGTCACACACAGATTATGTTGATTCAGAACATGGTAGCTTTCCAGTTCAGTCATTTTTTGCCTCATAGCTTTCGATGAATCCTGACATGTCTAGTATGAGATGAGGCAAATATTAAAAAACTTGTCTAGTATGAGAATTGAGGCGAATAATCAAAAATATAAATGAAGGATTAGCGACTCAACTACTGAAAACCAGAAATGTTAGAATGCCAGTCTCAGCTGTGTTTCAAAGGAAGGTCAATTTCATGCAGGTTAATCTGAGTGTGCACAAAGGCACTTGAACACAGCCCAGCAGCTAGCAATGGAACACTTGGCTCTGTGCATGAAGGGTCATTTGTTATGCCCTAATTGCAATAACTCATGGCATTTCTTCACCACAACACTACAAGCTGCCCTCTTTCTCCACCCCTCACCATCAGCACGTTCCAGTGTCATGTCTGATGGATGGGTGGCAGAGGCTCAGACAGCATGTGGCTATAAGCATGGAGCTCAGGGCACTGTGCTAAAATCTACAGCAGGTCAGATGTCACTCTGCTTGGTAACACATGGAATTAGTTTGTTCTTATGCAATGCATTAGACTCCCAAGCCCAGGTCCTGAACAGTCATGTTACTCTGTATACCAAATGACTGGCAGCACATAACATGTGTTTTTCATTCCATTAATATAGAGTATTTTACTGAGTGCATATTTGCTAATTCTGTCATATGGGTAACACTGTGATCAAATGCAAGTTTTAGAGACAAAGCTGCCTACTTTTGGAATACATACAAGATTCATCATTACACAGAATACACCAAAATATACTATTCTTTGTTATTCTTCTCCTTTGAAGAAATTTCCTCCTTTTATAGACTATCCAAATCTCTTCCATTAAATGTAGGACTCTGCGGTGCTCAGTTTGTAGCCGAGAGATAAAGCTATCTTTGATATGTTTTAAGACTAACTCGTCAATTACCTGAAAATTATCTAGATTGCCTACAGTCTAGATTGCCTACAAGTTTGGATCTGACGAGCAACTCTCCTTTTGATGATCTGTGCTATCCCAAACAGTGCTATCAGTAGCATCCAACTGTCTTACACTAAAGATGTCCACCTGTGTTGGTGTGGCAGCTATCTTTGTGGTGCGCAGCTTCAATATCTCACAGACTTGATGTGAGGAGAAGAAGAGGTGGTGGCCACAGCTTGCTTTCCTCAGCCATGTGACAATGTGCTACGCTCCGCTAAAGGCTGATTTATGCCTTTATGGAGTAATGACTTCATTTCAGCCTAAAAATAGCTGCAGTGGAGAGGCTAGCATCAGGCGCTACACATGGATGAGTAATGCAGTGTAATGTAATGAGATTATGCATGGACCAGGGTTGGTGAGCAAAATGGCGCCTCGGTGCCTGCGCTCATCTCTCCTTAGCTCACACCTCTGAGACACGCTGAGCCCAACCATCTCCCACATGCACGCTAGAGCCCCAGATATTTGGAAAGAATCTTGCAAAACAAATTTGATAAATTAGTCAATATCACTGCCACTCTTTCTACATGTTCAAGAACTCACGGAGTGCTGATGACACTGGTTAAATATTATCACAATCTGGATAAATGTGAAGCCCTGTCTGTATCCAAAGTTGTAATTGTAAAATTATCATTATAAACAGGAGTAACAATTGAATTGAATTGAATAACAACTGAAAACCAATCGAGAGAAATTGAAAACCAATTGAGACAATTAACAGAATTTAAACCCCTTGAGTATTTTTCAGTGGCATAGGCTATTGACCTTTTTTAATGCCTTTCAACACTATACTGATGATCTAAAAAATTAAGAATTCTGTGTGTGTGTACGGGGGTGTGTGATTTCCTTAAGCTGTGTTATGAGGGACTTTGGCTGAGTGTAAAGACTTATGTTAATGATGAACTGCCCATAAGATAAGAACGCACTTCACTTTTTTTATTGTTTCACAACAAAACATAGCTGAGTACTTGTTTTCCAGGTTAAGTGAAGGCCCTCTACTATTGTATAACTTTCAATTCAACCCCAATTCATTGTTTTCTCATGCATCTCATCATAACATATCATATCATAATACTGACCCCCAATATTCCACATTAACATTGACCCCTAACCCACACTGACACCCATTTTCTTTCCCATTCACTATCTGCTGGACTTCCACTAGTTCTCCCTGCGTGTGATGTCCCCTCAGCACAAGGACTCTCTTGGCTGTGACTTCCATACAATTAAAGTGTCCTGTACTCATCAGGGCTCATCACCTCATTGCTGAAGCTACTAGTTAATGGGCCTTGATGCCTGGCGGTCTTTCAGCCCATCAATCTCCTAGCGGGCCCCTGGGAGCTGGCTCTGTGGTGGGACGGGCACCGTGTGGTGGAGAGGTTCGACATTCCTGAGGCGCTGGCTCATGCTCAGGGCTGGGCTGCTGCTCGGGGTATAAGAAGGGTGCTAAGAGGGACAAGAAGCAGTACTCAGCAGCCCAGCCCTCCTCATCCAAACCAGCCACCTCCAGGAGGGTGAGACACCGAGCGAGAAAGAGAAAGATCCAGAGCCCGCAAAGATGAGCCACAGCCCCGAGAGGATTTCGTCGTACCGACGCCACTTTGAGGAATGCACCACTTCCTCCTCCTCTACTGCCCTGCAGGTGCGTGTCTCCAGCCCATCGCCAGCCCGGCGCCAGCAGCGCCCTGCCAGCTACTCCCGCTCGGCTGTGGCCTCAGCTGCCAACGGCATGGCAGTGGGACGCAGGGCCATCTCCTCCTCCCGCAAGCCTCTGATGGCGAGGTAAGTTACGCCTAGAGGGAGAGAGCACACAGCACCCTAGGATAAGAGGGGTCATTTCGAGGTCATAGATCTAAGTCCCCACTGATGTCAGCCTGCACAGTGCACAAGGATTGCCCCATGGGCATACCACACTACAGTATGCTGGGCTCTGTGGGGAAACAGGCAGATAGGTAGATTTTCTTGCCCCATTTAATGCTGTTTGACATGCAGGGGCTTTGTTAGGTTGCGGGAACACAGGACTTCTTTTTGAAGCAGATTTCAAGTTAATATTAGCAAAGCTTTTACATAGAATAATCTAAAGGTAATCAGTAAAAATTCAAGCCACAGATTTAGTCTGTTTGACATGTTTTTATTTATTTATGGCTTTAACATGAGCTGTTCAACCCTTACTCCAGGCTACATGTTATTCAACTTTTAAGAGTGTCTGATACTCTATACATTCATTTTTTTATTAAAAAAAAAGAAGAGGAATTTATGCCAGTAAACAAAATAGCCTATAGACTGATTTCTCTGTAATTTATATGATGTTGTCAAGGCGTGCAGCTAGGGTATAGTTGTGTTGTGATTATTTGAGGAAATTGTTGACTGACATTAATAATACTGGCTTGCGTGTGACGAGAAAGAAACATCTAGAAAATACAGCTTTTGCTCTTGATCATTATATCATTCAGGTTACCTATTGCAACTCTAAAATTTATAATTTTACCGAAATGAAAGAAAACACTGTCTCTTGATATGGTAATAAAAGGATTTGTTGATAACGAATTTATTGCCATGCATTAAACTGTAGTAGCGTAAGCACGGGCGCCGTTTGTGTGGGCCCCAGCGGAGAAGCGATAGATCTGGACGCAGCTGCCGCCGAGAATCAAGAATTCCTCAACACTCGCACCAGCCAGCGCAAAGAGATGGTTGTTTTGAACGACAGGCTGGCTGCCTACATTGAGAAGGCAAGTTTGTTCTATCTTTGCATTCTTTAATAGAACATATGCTATTAATAGACACCTTACATATCCTATCTGTTTTTCAAAAATACTTTTATGGAAGGGGATACTCTCTCAACCTGACAGCGTGAAAGACCCACACTCACAAATGCTTAAATTCAGTGACTAATTCGCAGCATATTTGATTCTCCTGGAGTTGAGTTGCGTTTTTTAAACCCGTCTTTGACAGAATTTGTCTGATTTGTTTACGCTTCAGTGTGCGGCACAGACTGACTGCGTATAAATGCGCCTTCTGGCTGCGAAGACGGAGCAGCGCATTACTTGCACTTCTTTGGGCATCGAGCATATTCGAGCATGTAGCGCTTGCACACAGGGCCATAATTTATGTGTCCTCCTGTCTCCAAAGGTTCGGTCTCTGGAGCAGCAGAATAAGCTGCTGGAGACAGAAATCGAGGCCCTCCAGAATCGATTCCTGAAGCCCACGGGCTTGCGCATGTTGTATGAGGAACAGCTGAAGGAGCTGAGGAAGCTTGCAGACCAAATGAGAATGCAGCGGGTATGTCTGAGTTAGCCTACATAAATGATTCAAGTCTATGTCCACTCGAACAAATATATAACAGATCATTAGCCAACCCAGTAATGGCAGTTGCGTCAGCCACATGTCATAGGGCTATTTTACCGGTGGTTAATTAGAATCTCAACATCACATATCAAAATGGTGACAAGTGATACAACTATTGATATAATTTATATAGTATGCTGTAGCAGTTTTCTTTGTTATCGTTTTAAGGACCTGGCTGTTGCTGCTAAAGATGCTATGGCTGGACAGCTAGAGATGATGAAGGCTAAATATGAGGAGGCTGTGGAACTGAGGAAGAAAGCCGAGATGGACATTGAGAACTTCCGCCCAGTAAGACAAGCACTTTAAATTTGATTGACACTAGTAGGCCTACCTTTCATGCGGAACGCTGTGGAATGACTTACTTTAAACCATGTGAATACAGGATGTTGATGCAGCCACTGCCGCGCGCATTGCCCTGGAGAAACAACTCGATAACCTTGAGGTCGAAATTGAATTCCTGAAGAGGATTCACAAAGAGGTACGTTTCACTGACTTATTGACAGATCATTACTGAACATCTGACATTATTTTGTATATGATACATTTTATGAAATTCCATTTATGCAATTCAAACAGGAAATTGAGGACCTGTTGAAACAGATTTATGCCGCCCATGCCACCGCCAAAGATGCCTTCTCCCTCCCCGACCTTGCCGCTTCTCTGAAGCAGATCCAGAGCGAGTATGACGACATCGCAGCAAAGAATCTACAGGTATGGCTACATCATTAGAAAATAACCTGAAACTGTCATTTACACACAGCTTTACAAATATAAATAAACACTCTCTCTCTTTTTCATTTTAAGGAAATGGACTCGTGGTACAATTCAAAATTCGACGATTTAACCGACAAATCTACTAAGCATGTAGACCGGATACGCGGCGCCAGGGAGGAGATTGCATCTGCCAAAAAAGATGTAGGCCTTTGTTGTTGTCTTTCAGCAAATCTTAAACTAATTCAAATATTCATTATATGTAAAAAGAGACACTTGAATCATTACAGTGGCATTGCTTTGAAAGCTGTTCTCTGCACCTACAGATTCAAGGCAAGGAGAGAGACCTGGATGGTCTGACGACCAAAAACGATGCTATGGAGGCACAGGTTCGCGAGGCTCAAGAGAGACACAAGAAGGAGCTGGAGGCCCTCCAGGTTAGTCCACACGTTAGCCTAAAGTATAAATAGCACAGAAGGTTAGATCAGCACAGTGTTTCTCATAGCTACACTCCGGGGAAACAACAACAATAATAATAATGATAATAATATCAATACTACTACTACACAACAACAACACTAATAATAATAACAATAATACAAAATCTAGGCCAGGATCGAGGCTCTTCAGATAGAGCTGAAATCCACAAAGGGGAAGGTTGCACAGCTGCTGCTGGAGTACCAGGACTTGCTGAATGTGAAAATGAGCCTGGAGATTGAGATTACAACATACAGGCAAGTGATCTTAAGTATGTGAACTACACAAACACCCACACAAATCATAGTTCGCTATTTGATTAGCATATAGTTTCAGCAAAATGGAGCAGCGCCCAGCAGAAGTTCAGAAGAGTGTGAGTTCAGGCCATATAAGGCTATATGCATATCTCTGCTCTTTATATTTCTCTATTTGTTTGTCTAATCTTATTGCCTTTGTTTTCCCACATTTTAAAGACCTGTGAAAAATGCTCTTGATGTACCCATATTAATGCCACTGTGCCTTTCTTGCTCAGGAAACTCATTGAGGGTGAGGACATGCGCATCACAGGTATGGTTCAGGGGCTAATGGGCATGAGTGCCATCAGTGCTGGGATGAGCGGAGCTGCAGCCATGGGAGCCGGAATGGCTGCTGGAGCTGGAATTGGGGTTGGAATGGGAGCTGGAGCAAGTGCGGGAATGGTTGCTGGAGTTGTGAACGGGCTGGCAACCAGCATGGGTGCAGGATCCGGAGCTGGTGCCGGAGTGGGAGTAGGAGCAGGAATGGGTGCTGGAGCAGTAGCTGGAATGGCCGCCCAGATGGGAGTGGAGGCCAGTGGTCTTGATGCTGGAGCTAGTGGAACAACCAGCAGAAATGGCCTCCACGGCCAGACCATCGCTTCCTACTCTGAGGAGCAGGCAGTGGAGATGACTGAGAGGAAGACTGTCCTCATCAGGTAACCGTAACCAAAGGGACAAGAGCATTTCACACACACACACACACACACTCACACACACACTCCACACACACAGGCACACACACACGCATGCACAATCTACTTTGCCCATATGTAAATTAAACCATGAAAACTTTGCTCAAACATATCCATTTGTTGATCATACTTTGATTTCTGCCTTCTCCTAGAACAGTTAAAACCGATGATGACACGCTTGAGAGGGACACACAGGAACGCAGCTACATCATTGAGGGTGCTGCCGATGACGAGGAGGAATAGAGTGAGAGCAGCGACCGACCAACCGGCCTGCCCTGTCCACTCACCCTTGACCTCGCACTGGTGGCCGGGGGGAGGGGGGTGACCTTTGACCTCTGACCCTGGCACAACACCATGAAGATGTCTACATTTGCTAGATGCTTCTCCCAGTCTGTGTGTGTGTCCTTCTGAAGCCGCCTGAGATCCTGCAAAGCCATTCTGTGTGCCTAACTACTGCTGCCAAGCAAAGATTAAATAAACGCTCTCAGCATCCATCTCTCTTGTCTTGGCCTTCTTTTGAGTGGGTTGACTGTGACTGGTTTATCATGGGTTTGACATGAGTTGACATGACATCAATACATTTCAGTTGATGATGTCCAAATGGGATATTCAGAACATAGAAACACATGTATTTATTACATCCTCTATATACAACTCGAGCTGAGTCTGGCTCTTTGCATTCTATCTGGATTCCTTTTTTTTGTTTACAGTCTCTCAAATTAAGAAGAGGTCACATGTCAGTGTAGGTTCTGGATGATTTAAAAACACTGTGAAAACAAAGACAGATAGGGTTGCAATAGGGGAAAGAGAAAAGAAACTGAGCAAGCAAGAGAGAGGGGATAAAAGAGAGCGCATGATACCTTAGGCAAAGTCTGTCACCTTGACAGATCTTCCTGGCCCACAGGGGAGGCCCCAGTCATCACGCCAGTGCTCCAGTGCCACATAGTGAAGGCGCACAGGCGTTCGACGTCCCCATTCCATCCACATCCACATCTGCACCCTGTCTTGCCATCGCTGATCAGGAGTGATTGGATCGCCCTGGAACATGCCAAACACCCCGAGCACCCGCAACACGCAGGGATGAGAGGAGAGTTAGGGAAGAGGAGGAGAGGGGCGAATGGTGTTTGTATGTGTATGTATTGTGGTATATGTGTTTGTGTGTGTGTGTGTTTGTGTGTGTGTGTGTGTGTGTTGGGGGGGGGGGGGTAAGGGCTGTGAAGCTGAAGTAACATGCAGTCCCATAACATTCAAACACTGTGACCTGAGAGAGATGAATGTCTGTCGTCAGTGGTGTTCGGGGCAGAACCACAGCATTGGTGGCAAATAGTCTTTACACTTTTCTGTCCACGTTTCAACTTGAGATTTCATCTCGAAATGGCAAAGTACAAAAACACCACATCCACCCTGATGCAATATGACCATGACAGTCATTATGGCCTAAACTCCTTGCCTGGTCACTTGATTTAAAATGTAAACATCAAAGCACGTTCCCACACACTACGAGGCTGCCGTGACACAGGTACGGCTGAAAGCTGAAGAGGTTCAATTGATCTCAGATCAGGGCGATGCACATTTGTGAGGGAAGGACATCAAAAGGAGAGAGGCAAATTAGACTGATTCAGATATGTGGAGAAAGTATGCCAGAGGTTAGAAAGAGAGGCAGGGAAGCTACGCATGGAGGAAGAGATGGCTTTTGACAGGAGTTGTCTTGAATTGCTGAGAGGCTTGCAGTCATGTGCATGTCCATGTATGGGTATTTGGTGTGTGCATTCAAAGTACTGTGTGTGTGGGTGTGTGTGTGTTAGTGTCCGTGACCTATGTTGGCAGGGTCTACAAAACATGACAGGCTCTCATGATAATTTAACAAGTCAAGGCTGAAATGTAATGTGCATTCAGAATGATGAAACCACTTTTTAGCGGGCCAGCAAATTACTGGAGCACAAGAGGACTGGTCTACCAATGAAATCCCCAACTAAGCAGCACATGTATGGCATATATATGACCAGGAATTAAGCCAGTACACTATATGAGATGTCTGATGTCTGATGTTGATGTACAACATCTTCAACACAATAAAGAAAAAAAAAGAAAAAAGAATGTGACTTGCAGGTTGCAGATTCAAAAAACAGTAGGAGAATATATTGAATTTGGTGAAACTAACTGAACTAACTAACTGAAAGAAAGTAATGTAAAGCTATGTCTAGGATTTTTTTTTTGTCAAAGGCTTTCTTCCAGATCATTATATTATTGCAATAATATTCTTGTCACTGTTTTTCATGCAAGGTTGTGAAGATGTTATTGTCATACAAATATACTAATGTCAGCATTAATATTTAAAAATATTTAATACATTGCAAATACATGATTGTGGCTATTGTTATTATTGTTGTTGTTATTATTATTATTATTATTATTTTTTTTTTTTTTTTTATTATTTGTGTTGTTTTTGTTATACAATCTTAATTTATAATAAAACATTTTATTTGCGACCAATGTCGAAATACAAATGTTTATCCTACTCATAAATAAAATATGGACAACGGATCTTCGGCGGGCAAAGGCTCAAATAAATTCTGTCCAGAATAGCTGTATTTCTATGTTTGCATCTCACCTCATTTTGAGTGATATCATTTTAATATGACCACTGCCGCAAATGACGCAGGAGCGCACAGACGTCTCACAAGTTCATCAATCGAGCTCTGCCCTTTGTCTCCAGGTCATCACTTCCACAAGCTCATCCCACCCGATACTCGTGCTCAATTAGCTAGCTCGGAAAATCATGTTTCTTAGCGAAGAGTGGGAGCACCGGAGATCATCAAAACCCAGAACTGTCAATCCCGCGCTCTAATGAGGAACAGAGAGGTCGTCTCTCGGCACTGATTGCCAATTTGATATCATTAGTTTGCATGCTGCCAGTCACTCAATGTGCCAGCCCTTGGTTTACAAACCACGGCGGTTTGAGATGCTAGCCAATAAATAACTGAAAGCGTATTATCAATATAATTAGCAGACGTTAGGGTTAACCTTTCTGCGCCGTCTCCGTCAAGAGTTGCACGGGATCCTGTCAAGCAATATTGGTGTTGGTGTTTTCTTTCTTTCCTGATTTTTTTCCTTTTTGTCGGGATAAAGGAGAAGACGTCATTTGATCTCCTTTGGAACTCATGAAATATATAAGAACTATGTTAATAGCGAGGGAGTGTAGATGTCTTATAATTAGATAGGGTGAGGCCTATTTATGTTCAGTCTTAAGAAAAAGACATTTTCCAATTTTGTCCAGAATCCGTTGCTCCCAGCCGGTAGAGCATCTCAAGGTCAGGCCATCCAACAAAAGTCAAAGGATCAGCGCAAAAGCAGGGCATCTTTTTGGAAACTCATTTTTGTGTGCTCTAGACACATTTTACTTTCATTTAGCTTTGCCGATTATAATTTTAAAGGTCAAACTGCACATTTTTTTCTCGATTTACTTGAGTTTCGAATGAGTCATCGCTTGATTCAGATGATACCAGCACCATATGTTTTAGAGAACTGTAAGAAAACTGTAAGAAAAGCTTCTTTCTTTCAAATACTGCACATATTCACATCTACCAAGAAGAAATTGTTTTGTTTCAACTATTGCTGACGTCAGTCAAGCTCACAAGTAAGCTGCTAATGTTTATTTTAAAAGTTGTATGAATAAGCACACAAGAAACAGTTAATCCTTCCAACAAATGTAACAGTATTCAACAGTTCTTCAGCGTTTGTTGTTCGGAGACCCTTTTTGGTGGAGAAATAAAATTAACAAAAGGAATAATAATGATCTTTCTGCACGCAGAAAGAAAGAAAGACAGACAGAAAGAAAGAAACTCGCTGTGGTTTTCCCATCGTTCTGAAGAATCATCTAAAGGGCCGCTTGAACAGCTAAGAAAACCTGAGAATTTCTGTCAGTCTCTGCATATGGTTTAAGTGCCTTAATACCAATTAGGCCCGGCTGACACACATCGCTATTCATTCCGATAGCCCTCTGAATACATTTGCCTAGAAATGAACTTCACAAATAGAGCTTGCGCTAAACGCGCTGGACAGCAGAGAGAATCGCCTAGACTGAGAGCTCATTCTGAGGCGTTGGAGTGAGAAAAGGTATGAATTTATAAGGTACACCGAAACATTTCAATTCAGCCGAGTTTACACCCTATTATGCGCGCCTTTTCAGCCGAGACAAGTGGGGTTTAAGTTAGGGAAATTCAGTTCAAAAGGCAGCGCTAACTTTGTTCGGGCTTTGAATAGTGAGACGAAGTGCTTCTTTTCTTGAGAGGGCATTTAAAAATGAGAGCACGCATGAACAGCGTCGAATCAGTTGCCACTTATTTCGCCACTTTCTAATGCGATTTGGAATATTAGTCTGAGTTAAAATCCCAATCGTGTCATCTGGTGGAACTCCCATACAAGCATAATTACTATACAAATGCATCTCTAATGTCCCACCCGCATCCCCTATCTGCAGCGCAGCTGGTCGGGGGTTTTCAGAAGCGTGCACTTTCCCGCAGACAGCCAAGGTAAAGCGCATTAGGCTACAAACTACACACTCTATCACACAATGACATTTGAATGAAACATATGGTTTTGACTTTTAATCCTGCTGTGAATAAAGGCAATCATTTCGAATCAATAGATTCTCTGATTGTAGCCTATTTATTTATTTATCTATTTTGACCTGAAGAGCTATTTTAGAGGTTTTCGTGAGACTACCTGCAATTATTAGACTAATAATTCTAATAAGTCTAATAATTAATATTTTGGTGTCATAGTTCTTATTTTGGTGAAGGCAAATTCTATTAAACATCTTCCTATTCCAAATAGTTGTCCAATAGATAGGCTAAAGAAAACACATGATAAATAATGGAATGATAAGCAATATAATCACTGTGTGCTACATTTTAAAACATGTATTATGAGTTAAAATAATGAGAAAAGCAACAGTACATTGTGAGGCGAACAAAGATCTTGAAGAGCTCCTGCAAAAGGTTTATGGTCCACATAAAAAATGTGATTTTTTTTCTTGGAGCTCTGGGATACTTCGGAGGCATTGTGGAGGCCACAGATGCATCTTCGTCAAGTGGGGGAACCCTTGGCACTGCGAGGCCGTTTGGAGGCATGAATGGGGTCCCTGGTGGGACATTGCTCGACGCAACAGCTACGCTTTACAGACTTGTTGTTCCTCTACATTCATGGCTCATTATAGGGCAACCTGTTAAATCAAAACCCCGCATTAAGCTCGGATTGTAAAGCTAAGTCCCAGTGAGAGTGAAATGGCCCAAGCCATTTTTTTCTCTTAGCTCCTGAAGCGATCCTTCACTGGACCTATTCTCCCAGTTGCGGAGAAGGAGAAGTCCATAAAAAGTGTACTGGAATGCTCAGATAGAGTCCACAATATTGTTCTCATATAAAGCTTCGACCATGTAATTAATGTGTCTTTTTTAAAAAGAGAGCGAACAATGCCACCGTTCAAGCTATTTAATTTCATTTAATTTTCCATCTCATTTGCTTCGAACACTGCTTTCACTTTCAACAGCGAGGCTTTGACCGTTCACTGTGCTTCACTGAGCGCATTGCTCCTTCTCACCCTTGCTTTTCCCCACAGCTCTAAGAAAACAGGGAAGAAAATGTCCCGTTCCCCTTTGGCGGGCAATTTATTTCACTTGGAGAACCCCAACTTTTGAGCCACAAGACAAGAATAAGAATCGCGCTGGCTGGTGTGAGCGTCGGAGAGGCAGGGCCCGCTATTCTGGAGTGGATGGGAACCAGTCACAAATGGTTACATTAATAAATAACCTTCTGCACAGCCGGCCTCTGCATGCGTCTATTGATAAAATGGCTCGCGTGTCGTTCACGCTCTTTGACTCGTTAAGAGGCGCGAAGAGAGGGTTGAAGAGATGAAACAGTGGGGTACCTTTACGCAAAGAGAGATCCCACCTCTGCATCTCCAATTACAGCCGACTGTCATCGCGAAGTGGTCGGGGGCAGAGGCAAGACATGTTCATAGCATGGATTTATCGCCCACTGCTTCTTGTTGCGCTCCCCGGCTTCTCTGTGGAAGCTTTCAGTCCTGAGATCAAAGAGGTCAAACCAAGTTTTAAAATCTTACAGCCATAAAGCGACAGGAGGACCCTTTCCCCCTGGTGTTCAATAGATATGAACCGTTATCCATTCTGAGACAAGAATGAGATTCTTTTAGTAAAGCAGGGCCAGTTCTTCCCATAAAGGACTCAATACACAAACAGTCAGTTAGGAGAAAATACGGTCAGTATTTTTGAGATCATGTCAGGGAAGTTAGATAGAAACCCAGACAAATCTTAAAATTTATCCTCTTAAAAGATGTATGTTGAGATATATAGCTGCTAGGCCTATCAGTTAAATGTAAATAAATAAATACGCAAAATATTGCCCATTATTCAAATTCCAAGTCTAAGCTTGCAACGAACCATCTTGAGACAAGCCCTGATAAGGAAACCCACAAGTGTGAAACGATAAGATGGTGGTTGTTTTGAAAGCTGTTGCTGTTTTTCTGGTGTTTCTCCCGTTGAGTACCTGCCCGAATCCAGCCCGGCACACGCCGGGAGTCAATAGAAGTTAACAAGTCTACCAAACATTCCTGCCTCTTTTGTTCAAGCAGGGACCCACAATGCAGCCAAGAGAGAGAATAAAGAGCTTTGAAGTATATTAAACTTAAAAGGATGCAGCCAAGTAGATTTAAAGTAGTCACTGATTTCCAAAACCCGGGTTCTATAGGAACAATGAAAGGGGGTTGAATTTATGGAGAAATTATACAGTGGATTTGTCACTTAAAATATCGGAACTGCCTGACGGACAAAGCCACATGCTGAGGATTAATGGTCGGCCCAGACCTTTGATTCCGCGCTCTCTTTTCTCTGCCCTTGACAAATTGGATTTTGGGGATGGGAAGGTCGCCTGGCCTATTGTCTCTCGGCCGTTTGGAGCTCTTCATTATGCGCGAGGGTGAGGGAAAGTCTCCATGTGACCATCTCGCGCGGAGTTTACACACAGCTGCTGAGAGAGCGCAACTCTCTCACCCACCACCACCGCCGCCGCGCGCGCACTGCTCGCCCTTGCGCGTAATGTGATGTGCCGTGGGGGGCACCTTGCTCTGCTCCATTAGAAAAGCCGGATCAGATGCGCCAGCGCGTCACTTCGCGGGCGGAGATTAGCCTGTCCTCATCTCCCCAGTCTCTGACTGTTCGTCTCAATCAGTCCCCCCTTGCTTGGTCTTCCTGGTTCTGATCCGACTGCACACAGAGCCAGCAATGCAAGCGACCCGGACACCCGCAATTAGCGTGTTTGCTGACTGCACCATCCCGGCCGGCATCAGGATAGGACCGGTGCCGGGCATTTTCAAACTAGGGAAGTACGTGTCGGACCGCAAAGAAGTTGGACTCAAGAAAAAGGTAGGTGCATTGTTAAATTCCCTACAAAGATTTTCAGATGGAATATATTACTTTTCGTTAAGCATACACAAATCCACCTGCATAACTCTTTGGCATTTTTGGTGGAAGCAAGCAAGACTGCAGGCATGGAGACTATTTTGCACCATACAATTGCGCAGATTTGTATATTCTGCAAAGAACAGCAGTAGAGCACAGTTTGCAACTGGCATAATTTTGAGTCTATATAGCCTATATTTTTTCGACTTAGAAATATTTCGAATTTTTCATCCATTGTAAATTTTTCTTTGCTTTCTTTTACTGTGCCCTATTTTCCAGTTTCTCAGTGTTCAATTTTTATTAGTTAGTAGGCTAAGATCAAAATAATAGTAATAATAATAATAATAATAGTAATAATAATGTCACGTGTATGCATTGTACAAGTTTATAAAGCTAAATTTATATTTATTGTAGTCCTATGTTTATAAAAATCCTGGACAGGTGTCCTAAAAATAAAGGGCGACTTTATTAAAATTTTGATGCCTAGTAGTCATAAGTAATCCTGCATTTGAGTATTAATTAGCTGACGCTGTCGTGTTGGGGATAATTGAGCAATATTAGCAGGACAACTTGTCAGTCTCTGCGCCTCCACTTAACCGCCCTAATGGGGTGAGCTGAGCTGCGGCGGAAGATTTCATGCCCCCGGTCCATCACATTTCACAGGCTTCTAACTCCAGCCTACCACTTCACTTTAATGTAATGCGGCCACAGAAAGATGCCTCAGAAAGATTATAGCCTCCAGCGATAAAAACGCCAATTAAAAATAACACACAGAAAACATGAAATTTATTTCGAAAATATGCCGATTTGTTGACAAATGCCAAAGCCAATTTAATTCGCATACATGGCTATGTTTTATTTTAAGTCTTGCGTTTTACTAGGCCTATGTCCTATTATTTGTTTATAACACTAGCAATAATACATTTTGTCTATATGCTCATAAATCATACAATTACACCAAAACATGATTTTTTAAATTATATGTTTTTCGTGGTTTGATAGATCATATAAATAGGCTCGTGCTCTTTCTGCTGTCTGCCTGCGTGATTGATGCAGCTAAATGTAGCGCCCCAGGCCTCGCGCGATCATCAGGTGCAATCTCTGTGTCAAACGTCACGCTTTAATCTTTAATTTGCTTGAACAGTTTAGAAACGCTTTGACACTCCTCAAATTCGTTTCTCATATCAACTCAATTATATGGCACTTCGCCTTGGAAATGATCACCACTGTGTAATAGACCGAAAAAAGACACATTAACCACGCTTTTGTTACAGACACCTCTATGTGGTTTTAATGAACAACTGGGGACCTTTCAATAAATAATAAACACCTAAAACTGAGTGATACTGTAGAAAAGCATAAAAGGAGTAATAAAAGAAATCAAATACAGATCATTTTTCAACAACTGAGTAAAATTTCTTTAAGAATTGTCATTGATTTTTTTTTCATCAGTGGAGAACATAAAATATGTGGTTGAACTAATGCTATCGTTTTTTCCTGTAAATATTTGCAGATTCGCTTGATGAGAGGGGATTTTGTGGATGAAACGGGTGGCCCCCTGCCGGACTGGATTGGCCTCATCCGTGCAGCAAGAAACACTCAAGAGCAGAATCTTGAGGCTATTTCAGACTTACCTGGAGGACAGGTACGTTGTACATAGAAACCTCCAAACAATTACATTAGCATTAATTTATTGAAGGACAAATCTAGGCATATAATGTCACTGTAAATATTAACTTTTTCCTGTCTTTTTATTCTCTCCCTAAAAAGATTTTCTATCGAGTATTGAGAGAAATCCAGACGGGGGAAGAATTAAGCGTCTGGTACTCTAACGCACTTGCACAGTGGTTTGATATTCCCACGACTGCAACTCCAACACACGACGAAAAAGGTAATTCTTTCAAACTGCTACTGATAAGTTTTCTAGTCCGTCTACGGGGAAAGAGAATAGATGCAACTAGATATTTCGATACCGGCCCATATTTCGATAGCCTTCATGTCAAATGTGAATAGGCTGGCTTATGGAGGATTCATTTACAAAACATTATGAACATTATGATTATGATTCTATGATTATTGATCTTCGCGTTCTGACGATATTAAAAAAAATCTGTAGGCTACCTGAACCTGGGTCATTTTATATGAGTTTCTGGGATTTCACTTAGAACATGCAGTTAGCCCACTGAAAGACTGACGCTTTCGATGCAAAGTACTTTCATTATGCAGAGGCTTTACTATAATGATTCTTCATTCATCATTTGTATGAACCATTTCTGCGCCTATTTTTTTTTTCGTTTGTTTGTTTAATGAAAAGCTACTGAAGCAATAGCAGGACACCAAGCAGAAGCCTAAAAACATCGACAAGAGTATCCCGACACTTAATTACTTTGATACAGGGCAAAAACAAGTGACACCAGCAACAAAATCCCATCTAAATCCGATTATAATGTAAGCATGATGATTGCTATTCGTAATCATGCAAAGGAGACCTACTAATCATTGCTTATGTTAATTGAATACTGTGGCAGTTAGACTGAAAGGGCTGAGGCACCAAGGCCTGGGGACGGACGAGATTCTGCCTTTATCCAGCGCAGGCTACTTTTGTTTGTTTTGCGCTGCACTCCATCTAATGACAGCCCCGTCCATATGAATTTTAAACTAGACAACAATCACTACCTCACCGCAATATCCATTGTGTCCGGTGATAGTGATTCAACGAGAGGGGGGAGAGGTTAACAAATGTCACCCGTCATTAATATTCATGCATTTGGAAGCAAATAAATTTCCGAAAAGGTGCTCTACGGTAAATTAGCTGGCTACATAAGCTTTTGTTGTCTAATGAATGCTAACTTTCATGTGGGATGTATATTGCCCTGATTTGCGACGCAGGCCCCTGTGTGCGCTGCTCTGCCACCAATACACCGCGTGCTCCTTGACATACGCTCTTCTTTTCTCGAGCGTCAACAGATGGGCCGGCCTCATTGTCTTTCCCAACTTGCGATTTCAAGCCACAGCTGCTGTCACTTCCACGGGAAAGAGCACAGAGAAAGTTCCTATTCATTTTACTGCTATGGGAGCGCCAGATTGTGCCGGCGTTTGCTCTGTCGGTGGCTGTAATAAACAACCCAGGGAGGGATTACAAAATCATTACATCAATATAATTGACCCCCTGATTGTTCAACCGGTGTCATGCCAGAGTAAAATGAAGTAGGTTATAGCTAACCGTCACTTCATTAAATGTGTCAGGAGTAGCTCCCAAGCCAATGATACCGTATTTAAACGTAACAATTTTTTTTGCTTGTTTTTAGGGGAGGAGCGCTATATCTGCTGGTACTGTTGGAGAATCTTCAAATACCCAAACACGCTCAAAGCCCACGTTCATTTCCATTGCGCCCTGAGCAACGGCAGAGGATTTGTAAACAACGAACAAGCAAGGGGATCTGAAAACCTTAGCAGGTCACCCAAATCTGGAGACATTCCCAACACTTCATCGTCGCCCAGGAACGGTCACAACACCTCCATCTCAGACTCTGTAAAACGCAACATGCCTTCCTCTCCTTTCATCAACAAGGGGGGGATGTCGAAGAAGTCCACACCGGAGGAACAGGACAGGGCCCTCGATATGAGTGTTGCCTCAGCCAGAAACCACAGTCATCTCCTTGGTTTGAGTGGCACCTCTGCGGTTCTGAGCAACATGGGTTTCCACCCTGGAGTACGCTCAGCATTTAAACCTATGGGACTGTCTAAGATTACTCCCCCGGAGGTGCCCAGGGAGGAGACCACCGGGAAACCAAACGGTGCTGGGTTCAATAAGCTTTTGGGGGGAATGAAGTCGACGCGTTCACTCAACGAGCCGGCGTCTGGAGCTCACCCCTCCAAGTGCGTCCACCCCATAGACTCTACATCCCCCGTGGTACCATGCACCAACACTATCCGGGGCTTTCCCCTGCTGCCGCACTTTGAGGAGACCTCCGCTTTCAAACACGTGGAGGGGCGCACGCACTCGGGGTTTTCACCCTCTCGCTACAGTCAGATCTCCTCTGGGTTTCATTTTGAACGTTTTTCCTTGCCGCAGTTTGAAGGGGTGAAACCTTACAATGGAGACTGTAACATACCATTAATGCCATTCACAGTGTACAATGGCGAGTTGCTGTATAGCTCACCCTACTACCCATTTAAGTTTCACTTCAGCAATCTCCTCAAGTACCCGGAGACAGTTTCTTACTTTGGTGCACCTGGACTGAACCCTGACCTGAGCTCCATCACAAATATTGACAGGGAAATAGCCATGCACACTCAACAGCTGTCAGAGATAGCTGTGGAGAAAAACCGGGCAAGGCTCGAGTCCATGCCCGCGGCCAACGCTGCCACTGGGAAGCCCAAAAAGGGCCACCTGTGTCTGTACTGCGGCAAACTATACTCACGGAAATACGGGCTGAAAATCCACATGAGGACTCATACGGGGTACAAACCGCTGAAGTGCAAAGTGTGCTTCCGACCTTTCGGTGACCCGAGCAATTTGAACAAGCACATCCGTCTGCATGCGGAGGGCAACACGCCATATCGGTGCGAGTTCTGCGGGAAGGTATTAGTGCGCAGGAGGGATTTGGAGAGACACGTCAAATCAAGGCACCCTGGGCAAACCATCAAAAAGACGGATGACAAGATGGATGGCCTATATGAAGATCCAGAGCAAAAGAGCGACAATGATAGTGATGTTGATGTTTGCTTCACGGACGATCAAAGCGATCAAGAGTCCAGCAAAAACAATGATTGACGCCCTACACTCGCCTGTCAGATACATTACGAGGCATTTTGTACATGTATAGATTGTTGTAAATATAATTTATGAGACTATGAGATCCAAAAAAGAAAAAAAAAGTGTCTTGAGCTTTTTTCTTTTTCCTGAAATTAACCAAAATTTGTTGTTCATAATTGCAGAATTTGTTTGACAGTGTCAGACTTTGAACTGGCTAAAATTAACGTTTAAAAATCCTTGAACTGACGGAAACATCTGTACATCTTTAAGGCTACTGTCCAATGCCCTAATCGGGACTGCACTTTAAGCGAACTAGACATTCCGCAGAAACCTGTTGAATTATTTAAGTAGCCTGGGCCTAGCCTACTCCCTCATCCATAGAAAAAGCGAAAAATGAAAAATGAGTGTTTTGCTTCCAATAGTATATTTCGTTAGTCCATGGCGGACTGTCGCGTTGTTTAACCTATTTTCAAGGTTTTGAACCACAATTTGTTCAATTTGCACTTTGCGTCTCTAGGGCAGATGAATAATTTAACATCATAGTCTATTGCCAGTGTGCTACGGAATATATTTTTACAAATTGTTGATGTTAAAATAGTATTGGTAAGAAAATGTTTTTAACTATGGGATTAGATGTAAAAATGTACAAAGCAAGTTTATTGATTGTTATCTAGAACTATGTGGTTTATGTTTATAATGGGCACTGTATATGAACATTCTTTCTTGTTTATCTCTTTGTCGCTTTTTGAATAAAATTTAAGATAAAAAAGTGTATATACATATTTATCTATTTTGTTCCTCATATTTGTGATTTACCAACGTGAGTAGGCCACTGCATTTCAGGCCTTTCTTGAATTTGATTTTGGCGCAATCAAACATTTAATAAACCAAAAGATGGCCTAATTTTTAAGTGTTAATGAACACTTCAATCTTGGTGAAAAAATCACACTGCACTGTGCATCACATAGGCTGTCTACATGACCGCTTGGGACACTGGTGAAAATGTCGCATATAATGCATAACAATAACCTTCTTTGCACAATACAAATACAAACACACACGTGTGTGTGTGTGTATTGTACGGGAGCGCAGATTAAATAGCCCACGGAATAGATCCAAAGACATTATTTAGACTTCAAATAGAATCAGTCTTGACACTTAATGGCATGTTTACAGAGGTCTAGAAAATATGACCCAGAGCTAATTGCTGAACAGTATGAAAAACTAGAGTAGGCTACATACCTTTGTTGTGGTAATGTAAATGGTGAATGGTAAACACATTCTCATGTATGAACATACTTGGGTGGACCTGCAGTGGCACTGTCTTTAAGCCTGTCTTGAAAAGCACATGGCCATATTTAACTCAAGATCATTCACAAACCACACACAGAATGATCTTAATGTCAATCAGAAAGCCATGGGCATTAAATAATTCATCTAAGGTGGTTTGAGGCTGCATATCCAGCCTTTACCTGAACCATTCAACATCAAGCAATCATCTCTAATAGGACTTCAGAAGAGGAAGAAATTGGATGATGTGAAATCCAGCTTCACTGTGTAGGGGTGCCTCTGAAAGCCTGTTGCTGTGTCTTTCTGGAGAGGCTTAACTGAAGTGCTGGTCACAGCGGAGACTATGAAGTACCTGGAACAAGGTACCTGTAAGCGAAGACTATGACAGAAGGTGACTAAAGGCCACCTAGTAGTCGTGGCAACAGGAAATCAGTATGTCTTTTCAAACATGGAAGCAAGCAGATGTGTGCTTTACATGTAAAATACCTATTAAGCTTCACTTAGTATTACGATTTCCATTTTTTTCACTGAGGGACCAAAGACAACGGGACTTCATCCCATGATTATTATATTTTATATCATAAGTACAAAGTGTGTACATATGTGTTTGTGTGTGTGTTTGTAAAGCAAGCAAACAAAATTGATTCATTATTTAATAAATCTCACACCAAAATCACAATGGCAATGTTCTAGAGAAATGTTGAGTGCTAAATAGAAGAATCCAGCAGAGAGAGACAGGGACCAAGACCATCCTCAAGATAGTTACTGTCAATCACTGCGGGTGGAGTAACAATTGAGCATAACGCTGCACACAACTTGACAACAACTCGAAAGACAAAAATAGCACCATAATGTTCCAGTATTTTCCACCTATGCCCCTGTTGGTTGTTTCTTGATTTTGGTTTTGGGTGTTAACCCCTCCTCCATTGCGTAAAGGGTAAAAACACATTTGTTATTGGATTCCTATCTCAGTCAAATTAAATAAAGTGTAAATATGCCTGATAGCCATACTGAGCTGAAATCAAATCGCTCGCCTATCAGGATGGGGTTTTCCCAGGCTAACAGCCTGCAATTCAAAAGTTGCCTTGACTAATCTTGGCCAGAGTGCTAAATTGTCCTATGCATCATTGGGCCATCATTTCGACCACTGTATTGCTGATCTTCCACAGTATCCTCTGACCTGCAAAGAGACAGACCCAGCAGTCTAGGTGAGGTTTGGCCCAGTGCTCAGTTTTGGTTACAAATGTTATTTTATGGCCTATTTATCTCCCTTAACAATGGGATTCTCTTTTCCGATTGGTTGATGAAGCCGTTATCCCTTACATACATGATTTCTTTTATTTATTATTATTTTACTCTACTTACTCCCCCACCAATCTCTGAGACAGTTCCAGGAAGGTACCATCCACCCCCTCAACCCCCCAACAAGCAAACAAACACACACACACACACACACACACCACCACCACCCCAAGAGACAAATTGCACCTCCCACCAGTGCTGTAATCAATTAGTGCCATTCATTTGCAGGGACACCAGAAAGAATCTGACTGATAGAGCGCCAGAACTGATTTTCTTGGTAAAGTAGAGAGTAAATCCAGAATGTTCCCTAACCTCTTGCCAGCCAGTCTGCTGGTTATCCATTAACCTACTCTGTCTTTTGCCTTTTCAGAGAGGTAGTCTTTTCTTTTAGTCTTTTCAGTGTACTTTCCCAAAAGATGGAAAATTGCATGCATGCAGACACACACACACACACACACACACACACACACACACACACACACACACACACACACACACACATACAATTATAAGCACTAATTAGAATGCAAACCACTTAAGTAAATTTAGCTAAATCTCCTGAAAGGAAATTAAACTGAAGATAGTGCCCCAGCAACATGGCTTTTCCTGAGTAAGTCAAATGCAGAGCTTCCCACAACCAACTGGAGATGATGAACTCACGGAGTGCCTTTAATCTGCTGGTATTACCTGCTTTCAGTCACTGGGTGACAGATATAGACCTAACAGATACAACCCAATCTGCCCTCCTCCAGCAAACCAAAGTCTAGCAGGAAGAGAGCAAATTGTTTGTTTGTATGTTTTGTCATTTTTTCTGAGCTCTTTGACAATTTTCTGTCACATTACTTGACATCTCTGACATGTAATAAGTCAGCGATCCCTGAGGTGTTGTACTGAGGGGTTCAGTGATCTCAAACTGATATCCTCTGCTCTCAATGCAGCGGCAGTATCACTGAACCTTTGGCTTTGGCTTAGCCTGAAACATCCTTTGTGAGAGGTTACAAATCTGACAAAACAAAGACCTGTCAAAACCCAACTCGGAAAGAAAGAGGCCCAGCTGAACTTGTTCACAGCCAGGTTTGCTTCTACAGAGCTCTTGTAGATTTCATTTCTTCCACTATTGTTTGATTTGGTGGATCAATTGTTTAAAGGGAGATGGGCAATATAACAACCTTTTCCTTTATTTTTTCCTCTTTCAGCATCCGATGCGTCCCACTTCTTTTGTTTTCCCTTTTGAATACTAGCCACATGTGACTGGCTGTAGATGAATGTACTCGCACAAAAGCAGACAAAAACACCAACACACTAGAAGCTGGGGTCTGCTGAGTTGAAATAATTTAATGAAAACAAGTGAGAACTGTAAGGCGATGCATAGTTGAAACAGAAATACAGCATAGCCTTGAATTGGCATTCCACAAAGCAAAGAAGCAACAAAGGCCTCAATTCCCCAGATTCCCTCTCACTTCTCCCAGCATTTCATTTTTGGGGCTGTTGTGTGGACTTGTGTGTCTTTGTGAATCAGTTGGGGGAATTAGAGAACACAGCATGGGTCATCAAAAGCAAGCAGTACAAAATGATCGAGCATTATGTTAAGTACGTTAAGTGCATCTCAATGTTCCACTGTGAGTGTCTGTCTACTTCGTGTAAGAGAGTGAGTGAGTGTGTGTGTGTGTATCTGTGTGATGGTATTTGGATCTTTGAACATGTGCACGGTCCGTCTGCGTGTGCATTTTCTGAGTTGATCTTGATGCACTCTGATGCTAGGAAACACAGCAGGCCCTGCCCCACCACTGTTAGCCATCAGGGAGGCTTAGTTTATACGCAACCTGGACATCACTGTCTATCCGAGTAGAGGAGATACTGCTGCTCACAGGGAAGAAAGAAATAGGGACTCTTTGTGTCGAGCTGAAACATTTCCCTTGTGCCTCTGTTGGGCTCCATCATCAACCAGCCTTTGAGGTGTCTGAAAGGATAAGAATCATCCTGGTTTGTTTCTGTTTCTGCGAACCTGATTGGCTGGCTTGTTTGCTGAGCTTGGCTGTGATTGGTGGCTGAAGTCAAGCTGTCAAACTGGAGCAAAGATGTCATCTGGAAGGACACACTCCTCTCCCCAGGCCCAGCTTGCACACAAGGAGAGGCATGTGATCAAACTGGTCACCCATTATAAGTGGACACCACAGCAGTGATGTCTGCTTTTATGCACTTTGTCCACACAAGTGGTGGACTCTGAAAGACCCCCGTCTCTGACCTCTCCCACTTTAAGAGTCCAGAGGTCACTGTGTCTATTCATCTGCTGCCCACAGACAAAGCAGAGAAGGAATAAGGAGATCTAGTGTGGAAGGCATGGAGGCACCCAATATTTCTCCGGTAAGAGGTCTTGTTTGAATACCTTTATATAATCACTTCCTTCCAGTAAGTGATGTGTGGTGTAAGGAGGAAGATGTTGAGTTTACAGTAACATCAACTGTCCTGTAAGGCCACTGCACATTAACAAGGCTGAAAGTAGCTCCACACTTCATTGGTGGCATTCATTGGTAGCATAATAAGGTTTCAAAATTTTTCAGACAGACTGAAAGCCGTCTAACTTTAAAGTTGTCTGCTGGCAACAGAGCTACGTTGTCTAACTGTGAATTAAGCCAGGATTCTAATGTTACAGACGAAATTATGTCAGAGGTTGAGGTAAGTGCAGTAAGTTTAGGAGATATTGTATTCACTTGTGTTTACACAGTGATTTAAATGTCTTTGAATGTTTTAAATCATTGTGAAAACAGGCTTATGCATCTTTTAGTGATTAACATTTCTTGACACTTAACTTGGCACTGGCACTTTTTGAGAGAGGGATTAACCAGGTTAAACACCACTGAAGTTCATAAACCATCATGGTTCAAAATTAGACAATATTCTGGTCCGACAGCTTTAGGAAACCACTGGTAGAACTGTTGCACAATATTAGTTTAAGAGTAGCTTTTGATGTTGTTTAGGACACATACTCCAGAGTCTAATCTCGTCATCTGGAGCACAGCAGTATAGTCTCCTTGTCTGGCACTAGCGCAAAAAAGCCAATAGACGTGCACCTCTATAGCAAATACGTACCGTTCATCATAGCAGTGCCCAAACAAAATGTCAGGTAGCGTCACAGTAATAGTACACTTCACAGCAGCAAATCTGGACACTTTAAACTCCACATTTTTGATACAGATATAATTTTTCTGACTTAATTTTGAAAAAACAGTCAACACAACTGCTTTTGCCTTATTTATTGGTGTGATTCTCTTCAGAATGCCAGACTTTAAACTCGTTTTTCTCACAGTTCTGTTTTTAAAAACTGCTCAGCTGACTTTGAGTAATAATAACATTTGATACAGACAAGCTATGAAAATTATTAAAATATTTGAAATAGAACCAACACTACGGGAGGCCCATGTCAGGACTGACTCCCCATCACAGAGGACCTTCCTGACGCCGATGCTGGGCCCGACTCCCCTTCCTGAGGCTTTGTGATTGACCCCCCTCCTCACAATGGCGCTGTCATATGGACCCTTACTGTTACCCCCATGACCCATCTCACTCCTTTGAGTTTGTCACTATGCCTGGCCGCTGCTACATTGTCCAGCCATAATTCCCGATAACCACCTATAGACTGACTACCATGTAATGTAAAAGTGGGATAATACTCAATTATGAACTATTATGAACCTTAGCTAAAACCACAGGCAACTTATAGTCTGTCATGGTTACTACTGATTGTAATTTTTCTACATGACCCCTGGCAGTTGGGTTAACCCCTTGAGTCGTGGATCTGCCCAAGGTTTCTTCCTAGATTAACTGAACATAAGGGAGTTTTTCCTTGCCCCTGTTGCTCTTGGGTGCTCCTTCTGTGAAGCACTATTGTAAAAGGCGCTGTATAAATAAAACTGAATTGAATTGAATTGAATTGAATTGAGCTTGAAGTACAGTTTCAGACTGTATCAAAAACTCAAAAAGGTCAAATTTCACCATGTGAAGGGTTTTCCCAGATCCCATCACATATAGCAAATGTATGTCAATGTATGTATTTTTAGCAGAACAAGAAGATAGACCCAGAGGGGGGTAGTGGTCTTTATGGCTGAGGTTAGGAGGTTGCCAGGGAGTGTAAGTGTCAGGGAGGTGCTCCCATTCAGGGAGCTTAGGATGGAGCTCAAGGCTGATGGAGACTTGACTGAAGAACTACGCCAGGCAGAGCGTAGCAAAATGGTGAGCTCTCACCCTTCCTGTGGTGCAGGTGCATCAGCTGACCTCGACCCCCCCCATCACATAGACTAGTGCCACACAGAAGACAAAACAAGAAAAATCACACACTGGATGGATGTCTCCAGTGATAACTGCACACAAAGAGCAGGTCATTCGGTGAGCTGGGATGGACAAAATAATTAATCTCTGAACCTTAGGCTTGAAAAAATTCCTTGAAGACTCCTGACAGTCTAAGGCTCTCTTTACTGCACTACACAGAAGACGCATGCTCAAAGATAATAATAATAATAATAATAATAATGCTACATTTATATAATAGTGCCTTTCTCAGGGATGCTTACAGAGCTAAAAAAAAACATAGGCAAGTCAGAGCCAAACCAACAAAACAGGCATACAAACAAGCGGGTATGTTGGATGGAGGAGAGATGTTCATTGAAAACAGAAAGGTCTTCAGATGTGATGTAAAGAGATATATGTGCACTTTCTTGTCTCTCTGTGTTGCTCCTCTCTCTATATTGCTGTTTTTTTCTTTTTCTCCTCTTCCTCCTCCCTTCTCGTCCTCTCTCTCTCTTCTTCATTGGTTTTGTTTGAGATACTGACTGTTTTGAGAGCACACTGTCCTGGGCATGCACCTGTCAGTAGTGATGCCAAGTGACTGTGACAGCAGCCCTCCTCCCTGCTCTGACAGCTGGAGTTGCAGCGAGCAGGTAGGCTGGCATTGGCGTGCAGGTAAGGAAAACACAATGGGCTGGTCTCAGGTCAGTCCTAGTGCTTCTTGCGTCAACGGAGCAGCTCTGACAAGCCGTCCAAGTCCGGCCAGACATCAACAAAATGACCAAGCTGGAGCAGAGCAAAGACACATGGAAAAAATGGGACAGGAGTGGCCAGTGAACTGCAGGTGAGTCCACAGAGTTTCACTTTATAGTGTCTTTCAAATACTTAGTAGTGTTTTTATTTGTGTGTGATCTGGAAGCAAGAGTTTGTTTTCAAATATACCGTTTTGATATAAGGGCTCCATTTTGTCAGAAAGTCAAGGTTTTTGAGAATTTTTGAAAACTGGGATCTGTGTTTTGATAAAATAAAAGTTGTAGCAACTGCAAGAAAAAGATGAAAAGAACAATGCGCAAAACAATTCTGAAAGACTGAATAATAGTTTTCAGATTATCAGACCAAAATGAAACTCAGAAGTTCAAACAAGCAATTGCAAAAGCCAAATACAAAAGCGTGTTTTCAAAAGAATCAATTCACTTCACACTCAATGGTATCTGACAAGCAGTTTTGAAGTTTCTGAAGTCAAAATGACACTAACGCTGATAGTGCTGTAACTTGACTGACCGAAAAAGGAAAGGAGAATGGTTCCTTTCTTCAGGACTCATAGAACACTTCAAGTGCAGTTTTGAGATTTTCCGGTCAATTTGAAACCCTCACATTGAGAGTATGCTGTGACTGAACACAAACGAGAGGGCCATTTCTAACACAAAAATGTTGCTGAAGTGCAATTTTGAATTTCAGGAGAGGAATGACACTCCTGTACATAGCTGCCAACAAGCAGAAGATGCAGGAGAATGACTACACTACACATGGCAGGAGATTGTGGCAGAATGAAAACAATGATACTGTTTGCCTTCCAGTTTTAAGATTTTTTCAACCTGACAGCCTGATTTATCACATAATTCACATTTATGTTTTTACACATAGTTGGTTATTTATGAAAACATATATATTTTCCTCCTCCTGCTGAATGAGGGTGCAACAGACATAAGGGCTGCATCAGAGTACTCAGAATATTGCTGGCCTGAGTGCTGAAATGACATTTCTTGTTCCCTGGGCTATATGACAGACAGGGGTCCAAAAATGACTTTTTTTTTCAGGATTACTCAGGAACGGTGTTAATTAATTTTGTTGTATTCTCAATGACTAGCAGGTAACACCATTGGAAAATTCAGATTGTGCAGCTTCACGTGACCTTGGAAAATTTGGATGAAGAATAATCTAACAGAAGAATAGGTGTGACTTCTCATGCACTTGGCATGTGTCTGGCCCGTAGGGTTAACACAATCTCACTTTAAAGCGATTTAAAAAAATGTCACCAGTAATGCATCATATTTTAAACATTGAACTGGGTTCATCTTGGAAAGGAACAATGCAGATTTTCGCTGGTGACTAGCATGCAAAATAAAGCTAATTATAACACTAGCTTTGTGGTAAAATTTAGCTTTACAACTTGTCAAATGAACCCGCAACATGGCCAGTTAGGTTATGTGCATGTATGCGATGCAGTTCAAGTTTACATTCACTTTGACGGGTGAAATGCGGAGTCCCGTGGTTGATGACCAATGGGTTATGATCGTAAATGCACCCATTTCTGTACCTTCATCTGCAGACTTTATGTCGCCTAGCGATTTCCAAAAAGCCTACAGCTTCACTTGACTGAACTGTTAGGACTCAAATTATTTCTTCTTAGCTCTCTTAGCTCTTCACTACTGTATATGCATCCATTGCACTTTGCCTATCTTCTACAAAACATTCGTACATCTGTGTATATATCTGTATATACACATCTTAATATATCTGCACACCTGTATATTTGTCCTTATTACATCTGTATATCTATATATCTGTACATCTATAGATTTGCCTATGTATAGTAGTGTAGTACATTTGTATATTAATATACTTCATCTGTGTATTGCGCTTTTGTTAATGAATACTAATTTACACCCATCTTTTACACTGCCCCATCTGTAAATAACTGCTCCCATAACTTATTTGTACATAATCTGCACATATCTATTCCCACTTTTACACTGCCCTTATCTGTACACAACTGCTCTTAACTGTACATACTGCACATACTGTGCATATTGCACTTTATGCTATTTGCACTTCTGATTAGATGTTAAACTGTATTTCATTACTCTGTATTCATACATGTGTAATGACAATAAAGCAGAATCTAATTCACTCTAATCTAAACAGATGTTTAAACGTGTTTTTTTGTGTAATTTTGCGATTAGTCATGGTCAATTACATAAGTAAGCAAGTAAGTAAGTAAGTAATAAGAGATTAATCGTGATTAAAATGTCGTGTGTATTTGGGATTGTGTTGTTTTTCATGTCCAGTGTATGCGTGTTTGTGCATTTTAGGTTTGTGTATATGTGTGTGTGTGTGTGGGCTCGCACGCATGTGTATGACTGTGTGTGCCACAGCACAACCCCACCAGTAGGTATGGGCGCGGCTCGCACCAGCTGTGGACCACTGGTACCCTCTTTTCTCTCCTCCTCTCTTCTCCTCTCCTCCATCTCTGTCTCTCTACCTCTCCACCACCACAAGCAAACACATGCTAATCACAACTCACCCCTCAGCTCCAGCACATGTATTCAGCTGCAAATGAGACAGACTCACTCAGTCTCCCTTCTCTCTGTCACACACACACACACACACACACACACACACAGCTACTCTTTGATGTGAGAGACAATGAAGGGATGCTTCGCTCTCGAACCAAACAGGTCCTGAAAACATGCCTGTGACCACAACCCCAAGCCTGACCTGTGGACACACACACACCCACACACACACACAAACACACACACACACACACACAGACATACAGGATACGTCTTAATGTTTCAATGAGGCAGCAGTGGTCACGTTGCATAAAGGAAAATAAGCAAAATACAGAAGGGACAATGAAGCCAGTCTCATCTAATAGCTGTTATAGGCCCTGTCTAATAAGACAATGTAAAATTCAAAGAGTCAGCAAGTGTATAGGGAGCTAAAATAGTCACAAAATCCCCTGCAACTGCACAGAACAGCTTGAAGGAGCTTTGCACAATTCTGATTTCAATATAGAAAGGTTCACATCACACTCCACACACACACTCCAGCGTCTTGTTTATGGATGATTACAGGTTTATGCAAAATCATGTGGAAGGAAATGTATATATATATATATATAGAGATAGATAGATAGATAGATAGATAGATAGATAGATAGATAGATAGATAGATAGATAGATAGATAGATAGATAAGTATCATTTAGGCATTGAAACCTGGTAAATACTGTACATAGATATTTTCTTTCATACACACCTACACATACCAGCTTACAAAAGAAGCCCTTGCACATACTCACTACTCACACACTTTCTTTAGGGCATACATTTCACCCATGAAAACCTCACATAATTCCACTTTCGTTCGACATCTGTTAAGTGCTCACAACAGGCCTTACAAATCTGTCAAATCATCAAGTGTATTACGACCTCAATAACAACGGCAAAGAGCACCACTATGAACAAATAGCCGGCGGTAAAAGCAGCAGGTCTGGCCGCATTGACTGACTGGTAAGTGAAAGCATGGCTTTAATTTGAAGCTGGGAGCTGCTAATGGGCTGTATTGGCGGTCAGACGGTTGGGCTGCACAGCCGTCTAACTGCGGTTCACTCAGAGACCAGGTCAGCGCCTCACGGCTGGTCTCTCAGACCAGAGCTAGCACCTGCCTGCTGGTGGAACGAGCGCTGTTGAAAGACTTCCTTCAAGGTCGCACCTGTGCCTTTCAGCACTGCTGCATAGATTGATAAGAGTGGCAAAAAAAATGTTTAGTTGGTTCAAATTTACAATGATGTGTTTCTTTGCTCTTTGTGTTTATCTCTCTCTCTCTCTCTCTCTCTCTCTCTCTCCCTCCATCTCTGTCTCTGGTAAAGTTCAAAGCAAATGTGTCATATTGACTAACTCATTACCCACAGCCCAATAACCAACCAGACAACTCTGTGTACTAATGTACTGCCAATTAATGCCTTCCTCTCTCACTCAATTCCCTCTCACTCACTAAATGGATTGACTGCCTCATGGTGCGCTCACTAATGAAAGTTACAAAAACCTTTGGCCAGAATTTAGCTGAGGCTTTGATATCATTAGATGTCTTTTTTAGGATTGAGAGAAGATTCTCATGAGAGGTGTAACATTCATTTCTTTTCTTGGGCTGGATAACTGATTATTTGATTGATTATTGGGCGGGAGAGAAGCTGTGGTGACTTGCTAAGCATTTAATTTGTTGTGTTTTTTTTTTTTTTGCTGTTGCAAGGGCTGGACAGTTTGGGGTAAATACTGTGGAAGAGGAAGATACAGTTAAAATTATAATCAGAAATGCCGTGGGAATTATTGACAGAAAAAAACCCCTGGAACTGTACATATGAAGTCAATAAACTAAAAGAAAAGAGACAACTGACTGCTGAAAAATGTGAAGGGAGAGAGAGAAAGAGAGAGAGAGGGACAGAAACAAAAAGCAAGAAAATAAGAGGGAGTGGAAAGAGATAGGGAAGAAAGCGTCCGAGAGAGTTTCCCTCTATTGGGAATCAGTGGTGTGTGAGACAAGACCATTCACTCACTGGGAGCTCCCCCACTAACCCCCACCTATCTCCCAGGCTCTGACCAAATGCACAGTTAACCAGTCACCAGTAGCACAGCAAAGGCCTCAGAGGCGTGCCCAGACCTGCCAAGCCCAAAGAAAGTGTGCTGGCCGGACAGGAATATTAATGGCTTTTAAATGAAGTGCGGGACTCTTTATTGGGCGTCTGGTGCTAGTCTTCTTGTGGCGCGGCCCCTGTAAAGGGACGGACGAAGGGACAGGGCCCTTTTGGTCTCTGCCGGCACTGAAAGGGCCATTGGCGCTATGAGGTCATTGATCACGAAGGGGGCGTGGAGTCATCAAACTTTTATTTCTGTTTTTCGGGCGGCTCGCCTTTTCTTTACTCTGTTCCTTTCCCTTGCTCTTTCTCTGTCCAGTCTGGCCTTTGTGACTGGCTTATTCATGCTCTCTTCCCCAGTACCTCTTCATTGTTGATGGAAGCTCTCTTTTTTTTAAGTATGACATTTATTTGCTGTGTCTCGCATACAAGAAGCTGAATCATTAAAATAAACAAACACATTTTTCCAAAATAATCAGTGTTGGTGTATTACAATAGTTAAAGTGGAAAGTGGTGCTAAATTCTACTTAATGCTTCCATCATTCTTGCTGCCAGTCAAACTGATTGTCCAGCTTGATTTGTTTTGTTGTAGTTATGCCATTAAATATTAATCAAGTCTGTAATGTAGAGAATTCTCAAATCCAAATGTATGGCTTACTTGACACAGAAATGGCTCTGATGTGATGTAGACTTTTCCCTTATATGGCTTGAATCTTGAATCGATGGAGATTGGTCCTGAATTGGACTCCACATTAGCTGCTAGCTGAGGCAACCAGTAGGGTTTTCTTTAATGTTAAACAGTGATTTCACAGGGAGGTTGAACACAGTTCCAATAACCCTGTCAGCTCTGGCCTCTTCAGGGAAGTGACAATGAAAGGTTGACCAAAGGGAGGACATGAATGAAAGGGAAGTGCAACCAGTCAAACAGTAGAGGATGAAATGGTAGAGAAAGGAAATAAGAGGACACAAGGTGAGGTCATATCAGAAAAAGCACAGAAGAAGGACAAGTGTGCAGTCTGAAGCCACAAGCTCCATTTTGAATTTGTTGCATTTATTTCTTTTTTGGAGCAGTAGGTCTCACAATGCAGTGCAGCAGGGCTAAAATACAAAGAAAATAAACACTAAACCCTTAGAGGCTGTGGGTTATGGTTATTTTGCAGTACTGCCTGGCATCCTTTCTGAACTTGTTGACATTTCACTACATGTACATTTTTTTGGGATCAGGTATTATTTTCTATTTCTGCGTCATGGATTTCATCGTCAGTTGGACATGAGCCCCATTAGTGGGGTTACTGGCCTACACCGGGCATAAAGAGGCTTGATTTGGCTTTCGGGCTGTGCTGATACGAATCACATAATTTAAGCCGCTGACCCTGATCCCATCACTGGTGCCACTCACAGAGAGCGCCAGCACTACAGGTCAGCAGAGGGACTGGAATTCTGCTCTTAACATACTGACATGACACAACATCTGTAGAGACTCGAGCTGCATATCCACCCACTGTCATCAACAAGGGAAGGGAGATTCCTTTCATCTCAATACTACACCCTGCTCTTGAAGCAGAAATGTTACCTGCACTTTTTGCACTGTGTCATTTTCGGAAGTGCCTCCATTGAGTGGCTGGTCTACCGGCTGGTTCAACATCTGCCCTCCCTCCCACTCATGCGAGAGCACTATTGGTTTCTCCTCATTGCCCATGGACTTCTAACACCTGTTTTTGTCTGTTGTCTGTCTTTGTGTCCAAAGTGTTTTGAATGAGCAAATAAATGACTTACTTACTGTACTTTACAACAGATAAGGGGAGCCGTTAGGCATTACACAAAGCATAGCCATTGTAAAATAACCACAGTGCAAAGCCTTGCAGAGTTTATTATCCAAAACAGTTTCTACATATAGCAGAGTTTCATGAAATGAGGTAAAAAAAAATATTCTTCCTAGAAATATGTTTATAGCTGAATGGCTGACAAGTAATGCAGTTTGTTATAGGTATACTGTAGAACCAAATGCGGTCAGATACATAAGGTCATATGTTCACAACAGTATCAAACACGATTCAGCCAATCATGAACAAGATCCAGAGCCGTTCGATGTTTTAATCGCATTTTGATAGCCAAATGCATTCTGTTTTGAAGCCTTGGTAAACCCAAACAAACCTGCTATCAAATCTGAATTCACTCTGCAGGTCTGTCTGGAAGCAAGCCCAAAGCACAATAAACTAATTATCTTGAAATATATTTAGTACAACATAAATTATGGAAAAATTACATTTTCATTATTTTGCCACTTGAAATGTACCACTATTGCATTAGTGCACTTCTTACCCACCTGGTGTCCTGCACCTGACCCCTGAGTGTGCCCTCTTGGTCATCTTGGCCCTCTTAGTGCCAGCCATGCATAGCCACTCTCCTCCGTAGGGCACATGCTGGCAGCCCCATAACTGTGGGCCTGGAGCCCACAGCTCCCAGCACAGAGGCCCAGCTGCAACCCTCTGGCCAGTGGAAGACTGCGGCTCTCCTGAGTCTGAGGCCCCCATGACTGAAGGACATCCACAGATATCCAGGCAGGAGGATAATGGGGACTATTACATCCATTCTCCATCAATGGCCTGATAGAAGAGTGTGTGTGTGTGTGTGTGTGTGTGTGTGTGTGTGTGTTTATGTTCATGTCTGTGTGTATATGTGTGTGTGTGGGGGTGGGGGGTATTGGAGGATGAGTGGGTGAGCGCGGGTGTGGGGGTGGAGGGGGGGGCAAACAAAGCCTAGCATGCTGTTCTGCAGATTTGTGAAGAAGCAGGGGATTCAGTGGGACGTGAATGAGGTTATATATTAATCCAGAGAGAAGAAAAAGAAAACAGAAAAAGAAAGAGGAATAAAAAAACATACCACAGGTTGCTTTTTAAGCTTCTTTTGTATGTGGTCTATTCTCTCGGCACAGGCTGTCCTTGTGAAGCTCATGAAAAGGACTCGGTTCCCCATTTGTCAAATTGTCTTCTAAATACACGTCATTAGAATTTGTGTATAGATGAGGAATAAGTTATTAGTTGCAATTACTGGTCATCTATTAGTTCTGTACAATAGACATTAGCTGCAAAGCCTTTTAACTTCAGAGGAAGTAATTTTAAGGACAGGCTTGCCTTCACAAAAGCATGAAAAGGTTCCCTTTACATCTGCCATATCCCTCCATTGTGCTAAAGACACGTTGTAATAGTCTCACCAGGATCCCACAGAAATCTGATCCAATAAATTGGAAATGCATAAATCATCATTTTGCAGAGTTGATGTTCTTGCTGGCAGAGCTATGGACTCTGACTCTGAAGAATGAAATACCGCTCTAGAGGGCCACCATAGCATGGTGAATGTAGGTGCTACACAGTACATCCATGCAGTCTTTGAAATAAAGCTACCATTTACAAGACAGATAATTGTGAGGTCAATTTCATTTTGTGGCACCCTCCACAAGAGCCAGGCAAAGTTTCCTACTCCAAATCGCAGAATGAATGTGCTGTTTTCTCTTCTTCTTCTTTCTCTATTAAAAAAATGGGCAAAGATTTAATGAATTGCCTATCTATCCAAAGACCCTGGATGACACTGGCTGTGTGTATGTGTATATGTGTGTGTGTGTGTGTGTGTGTGTGTATGTTTGTGTGTGTGTGTATATATGTGTGTGTGTGTGTGTGTGTGTTGGTGCGTGTGTGTGTGTGTGTGTGTGTGTGTGTATGTTTACGGGTGTTTGTGTGTGTGTACTGCAGTAGTTTCTTTTCAGGCAGATATTTCAAGGTCGTCCTTTCTGAAAGCATTAGAGGGAAGACTGAAAGACTGGATTCCTCCTGTGTGTATGCTGCGCTTTCATTCTTTCATTAAACGAAACAATGTCGAGGCAATCTTTCCCTGTGTATTCTCCTCTCTTCTTTTCTACCCGAAAGACCGAAAGAGAGAGAGAGAGAGAGAGAGAGAGAGAGAGAGAGAGAGAGATACAGGCAATGAGAGGCAGATAAAGAAAGAAACTGAAATGTCTTTAAATGCGAAACACTGATTGACACTCCCAAAGTAAGTAATTTTCGTCTGAAAATCTGAATGATGAAGTTCAAGATAATAACAATAACAACAAAAACAACAAAAAAAAGTCTTCCTATGATATGAGTGAAGATGGAGATGTTTCAGCAGATGATCTAACCCTGATCTCAGTAAGATCAATCAAAACGGCAGAGCAACTCAATGCAAAGCAGAACAACTAAAAGCAAAGATCAATCAAAACGGCAGAGTAACTCAAAACAAAGCAGAACAACTAAAAACAAAGGGAAGCAGCACAAGGCAAGGCAAAGCAAAACTGACCAGCAAGAAGAATGGCCTCTCCTCTTATTCTCTCTTTTATTCTCCAGGCACTTTTTTCATTCACTCAGTAGTACCCCCCCAACCCCATCCCATCCTTCTATCTCTCCCTCTTCACCTCTTCAGTTGCCAGTCCTATTTGCACATGATGACGGCCTTGTCATGACCCCCCTCTGGGTCCTGGCTTCAGGATAGCCTCAGCAAAAAAACGTGGCTTCACCCGCATCTCTGATCAGGACACACAAGGGCCCTCACTCCTCTTCGTGCTGCCCAGTGCCCAAGCGCTTCCTCCCCAGCTCTGACACTCTTTGCTTCCATGTTGTTTATTTGAATTGTGGCAGCAGCAACAGCTGGTGGTGACAAGTGATGATTGTTTGTTTGTGTATTTGTGTGTGTGTGGGTGTGTGTCTCTGTGCCAGAGTCTCTCTCTCTCCCTCTCTGTTTATGTGTGTGTGTGTGTGTGTGTGTGTGTCTTTGTGTGTGTATGGTGGTCTGCTCCTGACAGCTCCTGCCTGCTGCACCAGCTCTGCTCCATGGGGCTCCAAGAGAGAAAGGGGCCATGTTGTTGCGCGCACACACACACACACACACACACACATACACACATACAGACACATGCTTTTGGTTCTAAAATGTGTCCTGTGTTAGATGAGTCTTGCCATCTTAGCACAGAGGTGGTGTACAATGGACATATTTCTTCTATTGTGTCCTGATGCATCCCCCACTAAGAGGACTTCCTAGAAAAGGGACCTAAAGGGAAAACGAAATGCTGCGCACAGGTGGCCAGCAGCTTCTCTGCATGCATCTTCTTTATGCATTGAGCATGCGCTTTTATCCAAACCGACTAACATTTGTGAATCGTTACTTCAGGGCTAGTCTACCCTTGAGCGACTTAGGGTTAAGTGCTCAGGGGCACAATGGTGGCAGCCGGGATTTGAACCCCCAATTTCTAGGCTACTAGCGTGCTGGCCAGGTTCAACAGGACCAAATACACAAAATTGACAATTCCGGTTAACCCTGCTACCTTAGCTAGTCATTGGCTGAAGCAGTTGCCCTCTGAGTCCTCCAAGCCCTGTCCCACCATGCTGTTCTCAGGTTGCTGCAGCGGGCCACAGGTTTGATTGCTGGTCTGTAATTGCCAGGGCAGGAGGATGATGAACAGCACTTCAGATGAACAGTGGAACATCAGATGGCTGAACTGCCTTCTGAGCTGCCTCTGGGTAATAACTCCCCCCACTATTTCTCTCTTTCTTTCTTTCTCTCTCTCTCTCTCTCTCTCTCTCTCTCTCTCTCACACACACAGACACACACACACACACACACACGGCTAGTTTGTCACTCCTGGGCTATCATGTTGAATGAGCGGGATGAAAGCCCAGCCGGTAGAGGTGAATTGGTGAGGACAGTAGGCAGGCCTTCATACCTACCCTCAGACCCTGTTTTTTCCTGGCGAAATGCAATTATGTGTAATTAGGCTGTTGTTTTCTGGCATTAGGGACCTTCTCGATGGAGATGTTCTTGAAGTCATCTCCAGTGATAGAGGGGGTGGGGCGGGAGGGGTGGTGAGGTGGCATCAAGTCCTACCCCGCCAAACCACACAGTGCCCCCCCCCCCAGACACACACACACACACACACACACACACACACACACTCTATCCACTTCTTCTTGGGCATGGAGCAATGGTGAGTAATTACCAGAGTCCCATTGAAGTCTCAATTTCTGCCCCTTCAGAATGAAGAGGAAGCCACTTTGGCAATCTTCACACAAAGTGCCGTGTGCGTTTTACCAGACGCCTCCTGCGCCTTTCAAAAAAAAAAAAAAAAAAGAAAAAAGAAACAAGAAAGAAAAGGAAGAAGTAAAAAAGAAAGGCAAGTCTCTGATGGAGAGGTGTTTTATTTATTTATTTATTTCCCTGATTAATTCTATATTTGAGAGAGTGAGTATGTTATTTATATCACAATCAGTTTTCTTGGCCAAGCTTGCATGATGACACACACACACACACACACACACACACCACACACACACACCACACCACAGCTTATTGTCCAAGGGTGAATCCACACAAGAGTTAAGTCCAGACTAGGGTCCTCTTGAGCAGACCAAGTGTGAAGACAAGAATCATTATGTGATCTTGAGAAGTCCTTGAAAGTCTACAACATAAAATATCTCCAAGATTTGATGATTCTTGCAAGCTTCCTCATCCCACCCTGAACCCCCATACTTATACACACACACACACACACACCACACACACACACACATACACACATACACACACACACAACAAAAGGCTTAAGGTCAATCTGTAAATCATAACAAAATAAAAATTGACTAGTTTTTAATAGACTGTGTAACAGCAGTCAGAAACAAGTGTTGAGCAATTACATCTGCACATTCCTTCTACCAAAGGAAAGCTGTAGCTGATCCTTGGGTAATTAACCCTCTGGGAGGGCTCTGGTGAAGTCTAAGTGATTTACAACCTCTCTCTTTATTAAGAAGTCCTCACCTCATTTGCTCACTGCTCCTGAGTGAACTCCCCTGTACCAGGCAGTCAACATGACTTCAGAGGTCAATATGTTTACTGAGGGTTAGATTTGAAAACCGCCATGCTATTAAGGTCACATACATCCAATCACACCTGATAGAAAATCATGATCACACACACACACGCACACACACACAACACCAGTAAATTTTAAAACCAACAACAAATCTCCCGTCGAACTAGCATCATACTAGCTTGACAGAACATTGAATACCTGCTACAATCACTATAGAAGTAAGGTAGTAAAATGAAATCTAAAGATAATAAATCTGTCAAGGGCATGGACTGAAGTTGGAAAGTGAAATGGAATTGGTAAAAAATTCCTCTGACACACACACTTATACACACAAACACACTCATACACTAATACACACACACACACACACACACACACAGTCCTTGTTGGACATGGGTTTGCAAGACCTTGGACAGTGTTGAGGAGAATGAAAGCAGTAACAGACAAGGTTCAAACATACCAGCCAGTTTAACCTTCTGCTGAACATGTCCACATGATTGTCAGGTCCACTGCTTTACAAAGGATTAAATCATAGTTTGCCGAATAAGATTGCAGTACCAAACCTGCCTTTATAAGGTTACAGGGAAGCCACTGATTATGTACTGTGTGTCTATACAGCACCAAGATCAGACAATGCCATGGTGAACAAAAGACCCAAAAATGTCAGTTCACTTGTGTGTGTGTGTGTGTGTGTGTGTAGGCTATATGTGTATACATTTGTGCCTGTATCTTTATCGCTCGTGTTATATATGTTTGCTTGTGTGTGTGTGTGAATATTAGAATCTATAGTGTTATTTCTAGTTTGTTAGGTGGCATAAAGGTAAATGACTAGAAAAATGATCAAGCACCGCTTCCAAATACATTCAATACAGATGCACTCACACACACACACATACACACACAAGCAAAACTCTGAGTAAATTCTTCATCTTTTAGTAAGTTTTCGATGTCCTCAAATAGTGAGTTTTGTTGAACTATCTAATCTTGAGTACATTCTATTTAATTTGATTTGTAGGCATTCCCTTTAAATATGAACCAATTTCAGAAGACCACTTCTTGCTGCTGATGAGCCTGCTATGTTGTTCTGACAAGACCTAGTGTGTGGGCTGAGTTTGATCATGACTCTGTCTTATGCACCACATTCTAAGACTATCCTTATTACTCGGATCATGTGTTCACACACACACACACACACACACACACATGCAGACTGTTATTGCAGCGATGCAATCAGCATTAATTTTCATCACACAAGTGAGAATTTAATGATCCAAAGTATTTTAAAGCTGACGTCATTTTTTTAATTAAAATTTTAGAAATCCTGTATGAGCAAAAAAAAAAAAACAACAACAACCGACCAAACAACAAACAAAAAACATTAGGGCCTATTAAGCACACAATATCCAGCAGAGAGGAACAGGCATCACTACCTCTGTGACCTGCAGGCTGTTTTTTTTTGTTATTTGTTTGCTTTGTTTTGAGATGTTTGTTGTCCTAAATTGAGGGCAGTGACAGTGTAACGCAGGCCCTTCTGAGTGAACCCCGAGAGTGTGTTTGTGTATGCGTGTATGTTTTTGTGTGTGTAGTAGTCGCATGTGTGTGTGTGTGTGTGCCATGTGGGACCGTTCTCAGTCTCCACTCATCACGGAGGAGTTCATTAGCATTCCTTTGTGTGTGGATAAAGGCCGTAGCGGCCACCTATTCTCAGGCAGAATCTACCAGCTGCCATCCAGAGCAAGTCTTCATTGGAGACCCACTGAGGGTCTGAGAACCTCGCCACATGTTCCACACGCGCTGCCTCTCTCTCTCTCTCTCTATCTCTCTCTCTCACACACACACACACATACACACACACACATACAAATGACCCAACAACTAAAGGACAATTTCATATAGAACAGACGTCATCAAGCCCATGCAAAGACACACACATGCACACACACACACACACACCACCAGAAAGCATCTATTGTGGGCGCGTGGGGTGTATTCAGCTGATGGCAGAATGTAATGTGAATATGTTGTGTGGAAACACTGCCACCACCCTCATGCTGGGTGCCAGTTACACGGTAAGTAAAAGACAAACAGCGCAACCCTCTCAGTAGTCTGAACTGCCCAACTCAAGGGTTCCAGCTGAGGTCGTGAAGAGCTCAGATCTCCGTGGGTTTATATGTAAACTCTGTGCACAGATATACAAGTATGTCTTTTCTTTCCTGAAGTCACTTAGAAACGAAATGCAACTTTCACATGCTCTTGATTTAGTCATACACACACTTACTGACACCCCCCCCCCACTTATACACACTCACATACACACTAGCCACCTTTCAACAACCTCTATATGAGTTGACAAGATCTACTCTAACCCATTAAGACCTGAAGCAGCATCTACAGTATGTGTTTTACCCCTTAAGGCCTGGAGCAGCATGTATGTCACTTTTAATAATTTTGTCAGTTTTAAGGCAACCAATGACTTGATCTACACTTGAAGATCAAAGTCAATCTAAATACAAGACAAAGCTGAAGGCTCTCAAATGTTTTTTTTTTCATGTTATGCTTCATGCTGCTACAGAGCCTGAGAAATAAAGCATTTAATAGGCAAATTCTTTAGCATTTTCTGAAGGTTTTAGGTGGTCTTTTCAGCAGGCATTTTAGGTCAAAATGGGTCAAATGCATACTGATATATATGTGTGAATCAACAAACAGATTGAGCACATGGAGTCAGGGACTTGAGAGATGTGTGTACAGCATATGTAAAATGTGTACAATACATATTTACATATAATGGTGTATGTATGCCTGCATATAATTATTTAGTCTGTATGATAGATATTTAAAAATAAGAGAAGCGAACATGTGAAAGCAATGAACATCTTTACCACACTGCTCTGTGTGGGGCTAAAAAGGTGAAAATGTAGATCAAGTGGATTCCAGTTTCCAGTACATCTCAGCAAGATGAGACATGAGTCATGAAAGAATACATGAATTCAATGTGTATAAATATGCATATGGGCACTGCATATTCAACACAATCTTTGCGTCCGATCTGCACACGTGTGTGTGTTTGTGTGTGTGTGTTTAAATATGTTATGAATATGAATCTTTACATTGAAGGTCGGCTGTGTGGTGTGCGCATGGTTGAGTGTGTGTGTGTGTTTGTGTGTATATGTCTGTGCAGACTGGGTGGCATGTGTTCTAGGGCCACCTGACCTCCTCCTCCTGGAGGCAGATCAGAGCTTGAGGCAATACACTGCACCTGTTTCCCTGCTACTTCACCACATCTGAGACCCCGACACACACACACACACACACACACACACCCCACACACGCACACACACACTGAGAGAGATGGAGACATACAGACAGACCAAGGACAAAACAAAAATACACATACGGAATATAGTACAGTATATAGTATTTTAATCCTCTATCATAAGCTATGAGTGATATTTAGCAAGAGCAAGAGGAAGAGGACACACACACACACTCACTCATACACACACTCATACACCACACACACACACACACACACACACACACACTCACACACACACACATACTCACTCACAAATACTGAACACTGTTCACATAGAAAAGACAAAGAAATAAATCTGTTTTATAAAAAGACTATCCACCCACCCTCCACCATCCCACATCTTTACTCTTTTTGCTATATTGCTCTATGGTTCTAATTTTCTTCCCTATCAAATCATGTAACTGTAATGAACAAATTTGAGGTACCTTGACCTGATCTTGCCAGAATGTGTGATTGTGTGTGTGTGTGTGTGTGTGTGTGTGTGTGTGTGTGTGTGTGTGTGTGTGAATAAGAGTGAAGAGGTGTAGTGATAACAAAACTTCCAGAAGGACCCAGCAGCCTGAATAGGAAATAATTAATCGTCAGCCACACCCATTGAGAGATGAGATCCATGTGTGCTGAGGGAATAATGCTGCCTCTCCAGCCACAAGAATAGTCCTGTGTGTGTGTGTGTGTATGTGTGTGTGTGTGTGTGTGTGTGTGTGTGTGTGTGTGTGTGTGTGTGTATGTGTGTGTGTGTCTGTGAGGGAAAACAGAACCAGCTCTCTCCGGCTGCCCACTGAATGGTGCCCTCTTAGCCTAAGCACCGCTGGGCCGGTCTGAGTAGCCAGCATCCTGTTTTGTCAGTCCCTTTTGTGTCCCCACACACACACACACACACACACACACACACCGAAACAAATGCACTCGTGTCTCTGTCATGCGGTCAGCAGCAGTGAAAATGACACCTCGCAATTTGCTCTAATTTAGTTCTCTTTCTCCCCCTTGCCATCTCGCTTTGTTTCTCTCTCACCAGCGCTCATTACATTGTAATCCATTTCGTTGCTGTTGAGTGGTGATTGTCTGCTTTATCCCGCTCAGGTCCTCTCAAGAACTACCCACAATAACCTAAAAACATCCATGATGTCATGTGAATTTGTTTTGTTCAGGCATCAAACAACAGTAGCCAAAAAAACATGCAGAAACATTACACCTATAATTAGTCTAATTACAGTGACATGGTGGCATACACATTGATTTCACGATTAAAAATGAAAGAACTTCTATAAAATGTAATAAACAACTACCATAATCCATATCTGTATTCTTTAAATGCAATAATTCAGCAACCTAGAGATCTAACCTACAGATCTAAAATCAAATCCACGCACAATTTCATTAGAGAGCAATCATTTGCAACTTAAAGGAATATTGTGGCACACTTCAATCCATAGCCCCGTTGTTCTAGATCAATGACTACTGTTGGCAATATAAAGAAAGAGAAATTTGGTACAGCATAGAATGAATAGCAAATAGCAAACTAACTGATACGGCCCACTGATTTTGCTATTTATTTTATATTAAAATAATAAATAAATCATTTTTCTTAGTTTTTAGACAATTTGACATATACCCTCTTTGCGCTGAATAGATGAACTGAAAATAGACAAAAAGGAGAACTTTTGTTGCATTAAAATTTGCTAATTGTTTTACATTTGTTTCATTTCAACAACTGATTTGAAAGAGGAAATTGCCAAACCCTCTCAGAACTCACAAGGGGTGACCTTAGGGAATGTAGAGTCTGAAATGAATGCAGAAAAAAATTACTTTACTGTTTAAGAAGGACACACTGCTTTAGGAGATGAATATTCAAATGGATAAGTGTTGCCGATTGGGCTAGCCTACTACGTTTTGGGTATCCCACTTCGCTGATTTCCACCTGTGTCACAATTAGATTGGCAGACACCGTAATTAGGGGGTGGACCAGGGTGGCAGTATATTTAGGTTGGCACCGGTAACCTGTCATGGGATCTTTACCTCCTTTCAACTTTGCCTGCCTGTACTTTGGTGGCGTGGATGACGAGTTGGCTTATCATTTGGAGGGTGAGGCAAAGGAAGAAATTAAAAATCATTTTAATGCAGAGTGGAAAGATCCTGTTAAAGTTCTAGGCATCCAGAAGGAATTGTATGGCTGTACCCAGTCCTATGTAACCTTACAGCAAGACATTACAGGAGGGTTTTTTTTGGCACTAATGCTAAAGCAGGTCAAATGGCATGCTCCTGATGGCTTGCCCAAATGCTGATGTCTTGCTCTGTGACTTGTAGAGCATGTCCTGGATAAAACTCAACACACTCAAGTGGTAAGCTGATCCCCTCCTGCAGGACCTCCTGGTGTTTTGGAGGAGGCATGTCCGGCCCACGGCTGACGAGCGTCGACAGATCCTGAGGTTGGCAGTGGTGCTTTTGTGAAGAGAAAGAGCAGTCTTTTGCCCTGATGGATAGGAAGAATGTTTATAACTTCTCCTGCCCCCAGTCCTTAAACAAGAAGTGTTAAAGCAGTTGCATCAGGACCATGGCCACCAGGGTGTGGACAGAACATCCAAGTTAGTACGTCATCGCTGTTATTGGCCAGGCATGACAACAGATATGGTCAGTGGTGTCGGCAATGCAAGCTGTGTCAGGTTGCAAAAGACTCCAGGCCTGTGTCCCACAGTTTTATGGGTAACTTGTTGGCATCTAGGCCAAACAAAGTCATTACTATCAACTTTACCCTTCTAGAACCATCCCATAATGGGCTAGAAAATGTCCTCGTAATGATGGATGTTTTTAATAAACACACACAGATGGTCCCGTCTAGGGATCAGCGGGCCATCATGGTGGCTAAGGTCCTTTTGCATGCATGGATCTATCAATTTGGAGTGCCTGGTCATATTCATTCTGACCAAGGCAGAAGTTTTGAAAGCTCTGTGGCCTGTATAGGGTTAAAAAATCTCGCACCACACCCTCCGATCCAGCAGGAAATGGGCAGTGTAAGCATTTTAATAGGACTCTGCATAATCTCCTGCGGACGTTGCCAATGTCCCTGAAGCACGACTGAACATCCTGCCTTACACAGGTTGTATTGTTATAAGACCACCAAACACACCAAAATACTGGTGAGCCACCTTTCTTTTTAATGTTTGGACAGGAAACCAGGGTTCCTGTTGACTTTCTCCCTTGCAAGTGTGGCAGTTGGTTTACCTTCCCTAGAGGTTGCCATAAAATCCATAAGGTTATATATAATCCATAGGAGTTCTTCTAGGGGAAGGTGACGAGTACACCGTCGCCCCTGCAGATGATTTGGGAAAGGTGAGGAGAGTCCATCGTGACATGCTGAAGGTGCAGATTATATCCACACTCCCTGCTCGTCGGGCGTTGGTTCGGGCTGCTGGTTCCGGAGACCCCAGTTCCTCCCCCCTCACTAGAGCCCTGTAGCTCTGGTTCTTCTGGGTTGTCTATGGTCATTCCTTTGGAGCGATAGTCCACGATGTTAGTCCTTGGCAGGGGGCCGTGGCTATGTAACAACGTCTCCCCCCCTGCTACGGGCGCCTCTGGTCCCAGTTGGCCAATCCTGCGTCAAACTGGCCGAGCAACAGCGCGTCAACACTCTAACATCCACCACCTCCCTCAGCCTGTTCTCAACCAGACCAACGAAGAGAAGGTTTCCCGAGCAGCTTTGCTGGATGTTTAGTGCTGATCAGTGGTTGTTCTGGCTGTGTGTTTGTCGTTGGGCGTTGACTTAAAAAAGTGTGGTTGAAGAAAGGGGGTGAAATGTAGCCATTTAGGCTACTACGTTTTGGGTATCCCATTTCCGCCTGTGTCACAGTTAGATCTGCAGACTCTGTAATTAGGGGGAGGACCAGGGTAGCAGTATTTTTAGGCAGGCACTGATAAACTGTCATGCGACCTCTACCTCTCCTCAACGTCTGGGTGGCCTGCCTGTACTATGGTAGTGTGGATCACAAGTTGGCTGGTGGTGTAGCTGCTATCGGGGGATTATGCTTGTATTGGGTGAGTTATCGTGCACTACAGTGCATTTGTTTAGTCTGATGTACTAGCACTACATCTGCACTTCATTGTTTTGTAGCCTGCTTCCATTTCATCAGTGAAACTGGAGCAGCGTAACTGTGTGTGTGAGCGTTCAGCTGGATGCACCTGAACGCTAGGTTCCCCTTCAAATTACTCGCCCTTGTTGCTTTGGTTGGCTTTCCTTGGCAAGACTAAATGTAGCTGACTGCTGTCCCTCTTGCTGCTTACGAGGTGGCAATCGCATCACTCAGTGTTTGGGATGGATCTGCACGGCCAAGCATGTATCTACGCCTCCAGGCTGCTGTTTTGTCTGCCTGCTGTGTCTTGATAAGTGTTATAAGTGTTTGCCTTGTGTGTAGTGCATGTGTATGACTGTGCCTGTAAAGTTTTAACAGTGTTTAGCTGCTCTCTCCTTCCTTCATTTACTTTGCATGTGCATCGCTAGACTATTCTCGTTGCATTCGCTGCTTGTGGCCAATGTCACAATAGCAGCGTAGTGCAGGCTAGCCGAGGGGGGGTGGGGGGGACAAATGGGTATCTTGTCGCAGGCTCAGGAAAGGAGGGGCTCAGAACTGGGCCCTCATGAAATTGCGGAATAATTATTCTATTTTTAAAGAAATGATTTCTAGTTGTTTTCACATTTGTTGTCCTTGAAATAGGGATCAAGAACCCCCCTGCCACCCCCAACACAAAAATGGTTTGGCCTTTGATCAAAAATACGACGTCATTTGATTAGCACCTCAGTAAGTCAACAAAGTCAACATGTATATACGTATATACTGTATATATATATATATATATATATATATATATATATTTATATATGTATTTTTTTTACATATGTCTTCTAGTGCATGACTTTTTTCCTTATTGTTTGAATCTGCTTATTTGAATGGCATTGTGTTTTGTTTTGGTTTTCTATTACTTTCTTTTTCTTTGGAAATGCGTGACAGCATAGTCGCTGCCTGTGTTTGTGTGGGAGCATGAGTATGTGTGGGTAGGTGGAAGTGTGTAAGTTCCAGTCCTTCTACCTAAAAGATAAGTGGCAGTTATCTAGTAAGAAAAATTGGCTAATTGAAGGCTTTCCTCTGATTGAATCCTACTTACTTCAGTGTATATATATATACACCTTACTTAAATTCTCATTTTGCTTTCAGTGTTTTAAGAGCACAGGACTTAAGGGTCCTGTGTCCCCATGTTTGATGGTAGTAGCCCAGACAAACCCCAACGCATTGCCAGCAAATTTGACATTTGTTCTGCAGGTTTGCCTAGAGATGAACCTATTGAAGCCCATTTCTGAATTGCCAAAAACCCAGGGACCAATCACAACTGCTTACCTGGCATGGAGCATCTTTTTTATACTTGACAACAAATAAAGGGTCCACATTATTGTCTGTGGTAACACTACTGATGAGAATTTAATTTCATTGAATTTCCTGCTGGTTAAATCCTTGTAAATGGTGTGCAAATTGCTCATCTCTGTATCCACACTCAGTCTTGACTGAGGTGCTGCCAGGATTACTAAGGCTTTGATGGCAGACTCTGGCCTGACCTCATCATTGCTCTCTGGAGTGAGGCTGATGCTTGTTAAATATGTGTATAAACTGGCATCATGAACAGGGGCATTTTTCAGGCGTAAGCTGTGTTGTTTCCGACTCAGGCAACAACCAGATCCAATCTTGCCCAGATCTAGCCTGAAAATGATCTTGCTCCATTCGAGAGCGAAACCACAATCCATGCTGTCTTTCCTGAAATATGTCTGGAGCCATTCCTTATTCCAACTGCTATAGTGTCTTTCCCCAATACTCCCTTCCTGTTCTTTGGCTCTGGTTCTAACCTGATTCCTTCCTGGAGCTGTGCTCTAGACGCTGGAGAACTCTGGAGGGAGCTGCCCGCTGTCTGGTCTCCCTCCATTACTGTGATGTGAAACCCTTGTAGGACAAGAACATGTGATGCAGTCTGAGCACTGTCACAATAAAGACTGCCGAATTGTTTGGTGAAAAAATGCAACCCCCTCCCCCTTTCTTCTGACTGCCCACAACCCTACCCCCACCCTGTTCCTTTTTTTATACTGCAGACAAGGGAAAAAATGGAAAATTGCCCCTGCGTTGCCAGATTACTACTTGCCTGCTAGTAACTACTAGAGCTTGTAGTAATTACTTTAATGATGTCCCTGTGCTGTGCGGCCGTACAGTCAGCGCCAGGAGCAGACCCAGGCACGTCTCAGAATAAAAGTTCAAGGGGCACACAAGACATAGCCAATCATCTCATTAATACACCAGGAGTACATTGATGGGTGGGGTGGGGGTTTGGGGGCAGTGTAGGGGTGAGGTTGGGGTGGCGGGTTGGGGGTTGGGGGTTTGATCAGTGAGTTTGTTACTGCTGAGAGATATTATGTACATGGAAACCATATTATAGAAATGATCTAACGCTAATACCTGATCAAAACTGACTAAAGTGTACAAAGAATAAAGCCTAATAAAATTGCTTTTTTAAATTTATTTACAACAAACCATCCCATGGGGAAAAAATTGCCGGGGTTGTTGTTTACAATGGATTTCCTTCATACTAGGATGTCAACTTTGTTATTAAAATCAGTTTTGAAATAAATCTAAAACAATTAAGCAAATCTATTGAAATTAAATGTTTAGAAATAAGCAGCGTTTGTTTTCCATCACCATTCAAACCCCTACCAGTATTTGAATCCCCTTTCAGTGTGCATCAGCAGTAGAGGGTCTCTGGAGACACACCATGAGAAGAGGCCAGTAGCAGAGTGTGATGGGGCATCGATTCTCACAGCTGTTTCCCCTCAGCTCCTATAACTCCTGCAGCCATGATGGGGCCTGGAGGTTTGGCTCAGCTTGACCATGTCCTCCTCCTCTCTCTCTCTCTCTCTCTCTCCCCCCCTCTCTCTCATTCTTGTTTTTCCCTATGTATTTCTTCTTCCCTCACCCCTCCCCTCTTTCTGTTTCTCTCTCCCTCTCTCTCTTTCTCATTCTCACACAGAGGTTGTACGTGGCCCTTTGATCTCGATTGGTCTGGAGAGGCAGAAGACGGCCTGGGCTCAAACAACAACAGCGTTGATGCACGTCACCAGGTCTCCCCATCACACAGGGGAATCCAGAGCTGTGTGTGGGGTGGTGTGTGTACATCTGTGTGTGTATGTGTATGTGTATGGTTATGGAGGCTGAAGGAGGAAGATGTGTGTGTGCCTGTGTGTGAGTTTGTATGTGTGTAGGGGAGCGGGGAGGGGCGGTGCAGGGGGCTGACGGAATCTGCAAATCATTTATTTACATTTGCCATCTGCATAATAAGCCGGCCAGCCAATGGGCTTGCAGGACAGGGCCAGCACAGGGTGGCATGCCGTGGCTTTTTAATGGGCGTGCGGGCCGAAGCCCCGATGCTTTCTGACATCTCTCATAGCCAAATAACAGTGCCCTCCGCATCACATCAGCCCAGTGTCCATTATGAAAATAAGAGACGGGCGACTCAATTATAGGGCGATGACTGTATCGCCAGGGGTCCTCATTACTGGGGCCTAGGCACACGAGCAGGAGCCGGAGCAGGCCTTTGTCAGCGCTGCAGCATGTAGCTCCCGATTAAGCTACAGCGGCCTGACGTGGCCCTCTTTTCATCCTCTCTCTCTCTCTCTCTCTCTCTCTCCCTCTCCCCCTGTTTTGCTCTCTGCTCTTCTTCTTGTCCCGGGGATCAGAGGGAGTGTTCGTCTATACACATATGCACAGGCACACAAACACACTCTTACACAAATACACACACACACACACACTGGAACACTCAGACACAGACACAGACACAAATACACACACACACACACACACACACACACAGACAAACATATAAACAAGAGGAGCACACACACACACACACACACACATAGCCACTGTGTAGCCAGCCGGGTAGAAATTGTTGACACTTGGAAAAAAAGTGACGGATCCCGGCAGCAGACAAATAGAGAGAGAGAGAGAGACAGAGAGAGACGGAGAGAGAGGGAGAGAGAAAAGAAGGCGGTGAGGCTGATAGGGTCATGGAACTTGATGCGTTGAGAAAACATTTTCTGTCAGAGGATGTTGTGATCTGTCATGCACAGCCTGGACACTTAGCCCTTGGGTCCAGGAAGAAGGGCGGTAGGGTGAGGGGTGGCAAGGAGATGTGTATGTGTGTGCGTGTGTGTGTGTGTGCGGGTGCGTGTGTGTATCAGTGGTTGAAGTTGCATGCAAGATGCATGTCTATATGTACTGTATATGTGTGTGTGTTTGTGTGTGTGCGATTGCATGTTGCAGTAAGTTTGTGAAGGGAGGAGGCTGTGTGTGTATATTTATGCATATGTGTGAATGTGTGCACTGTGTATATAAAAAGCAGAGCCTGGGGTTTGGTGGGTGGAGTGGTGTAGACAACTCCCCCCCTCCTCGCTCTCTTTCTCTCTCTTTCTCACGTTGCTCTGTGACTGAACATGCTGAAGTCTGCTGCCGATAACGAAATCCACCTAGACAGAGTGCAAGAAGCCTGGCTTGTTCTCCCAGTCTTCTAGTGACGTACGTGTATGTTTGTGTGTGTGTACGTGTGTGTGTGTGTGTGTGTGTGTGTGTGTGTGTGTTGGTGGGTATTCAGCCCTGTACCTAATAAATGTGTTTGAGTGCCTGACCAATTGGTTAGATTTATTAGAGAATTTTTTCTTAAATAAACATAACATTTATTTAACTTTTCAAAAAAGATTTAAGAAAATTATAAAAACAACTACAATACTAATTTCAGATCTACAATACATTTTAATATGCCATAACAACAATAACAATAATAATAATTAATATTATTATGTGATAATAACACCATTATTATTATTATTATTATTATTATTATTATTATTATTACATGGTAGATACACATAGATACACATAAATTGGATTGAATAATACATTAATAATAATCATTATAATCAATAAAACATTAATAATCCATATTATTGGTTTGAAATATGGTATGTTTTGAATATAAAAATATAATTGAATTATTTTCTATTATATATTAATATAATTATATATATATTATATATATAATATACTATATATTAAATTTGATAGCCAAATCAGCATCATCTGAATAGAATGCATTCGTGATGTAGTGTTGATGCTGTCTGCCCCACACCAGGAAGGGGGTGCTAGGCACACTACAGCCCTGTCCGCTGCACCACTGTAATTGTCCTCCGGAACGAAATCATTCACTGACTGCTCATTTTGTAAATTTGCTCTGGCACCATATGCACTAATACACACCTCTCCCTCCCTCTCTCTCTCTCTCTCTCTTCTCCCTCTCTCTCTCTCTCTCTGTCTCACTCGTTCCCGAATGCAGGGGTTTGCCCCTCTGGCACTTCAGAAGCCCACGCCATGCCGTCACCTGGAGCGACACAGGCACAGGATTGCAATGCCTGCCCCCCCTCACCTCTCTCTCTCTTTCTCTGTCGCACTGAACCCCCCCACCCCCCTGCTTTAAAGCGCATCGAAGCAAAGCCCCATGGCTCACATGTTCTAGGGGAAGCAAATTCCTTCCACAAGCATCTCTCTCTCGCTGATGTTGAATTAAACACATGGCTTAGGGCGAGCACGACCACGCCACCAAATCAAGCAGAACAAAGAAAAGATGGCACTTAGGCTACTCGTCCTCTATGCACCCACTCCCCACACAATGCAACGCCTTGCCCACCCTCCCCAGTCCCAACCCAAGCATCCTAAGATAAAAAATATTCTCGGTCCGTAATTGGCGCTGCTGTGCAGTGAAGTCGTCAGAGTGGCCTTGAGCAGTCATAGCCACAGCCTGGGCCAGTGCAGAAGCCAAACTAACCCTAACCAGCAGCGCAACCAGTGTTTCATCACAATAATTGCTTTTTTAGTTGATTTGACTGCATGACAGAGGGCCTGCTCTGATTCACTGTGGCAGAGATTCTCATTACCATGCTTACAGACAGAGACAGAGAGAGAAAGGGAGAGATATTTCAAATTATTATTATTATTATTATTATTTATCTTATTTATCAGAACATTTAACATAGGGGGTCTATAGTCTGCTGTTTATAACACATTTTGTGCATGTTATTACATCTTTATTAACAAGGTGACAATATGTATACTGTGACTAACAGTACATAATACAACTGCTGCTCATTCATGCATGTGTGTGCGTTTGTGTGTGCACATGTAGGGGTGTTTATGAATGTGTGTTTGTGTGTGTATGACACAGAGAGAGAGAGAGAGAGAGAGGGAGCACCCTGCTTGTCCTTTGGCCCCAGCATTCGGGGGCCCAGTGTGTGGTAATAGAGAGGTTCCTGGGGTCCAAAAACTTCCATTTCTCATCGGCTTTGTAGGGACACGTGCCATTGAAATTATATGTGACTCTGTGTGTCAGTGCCAGTGGACAAAAAATGAATAAAAGATGTCATTATGAAATGACATAATCTATATGGCCATGCTTTGGTGATCAGAATATATAACACATGTGAGGAAATTTACTTTGTGGTACATCCATACAGAAAAAAAAAAACGTACAGACATTCATTCACATAATTGCATGATACCACTTCTGCCTGACTTTATTTTCGTTACTCTTTGTTGGTTGAGAGGTGAGAGGTGGAGCAAAGGACAAGGAAGAACTACATTCCATAGCAGAGCAAATGTATTATTATATATAGGAATTTATGTATATATTTATTATGTATGATGCCTTGTGCTTATGAATATTGTACAACAATGTATTATGATCATTCCAGCCATAAAAACTCCTTTTCATTTCCTTGTAAAGCCTGCCATGGCACAAGGACGGGCGGAAATCACTATTACCATTGCTTATTCTACAGTCTGCACCTCACATATAGATAGATAGATAGATAGATAGATAGATAGATAGATAGATAGATAGATAGACAGATGTACTTTATTGATCTCAAGCTGAGAAACTCACTTGCAGTTGCAGCATGACATGTAGTACAAACACAATAACTGTACAATTCAATAACAATACAAAGAGGAGAAAGAGCATAATAAGAAAACATACGATATGCGATATGATGTGTAATATACAGTCTGAAATAAACTGTGTAGTAAAGATTTTGTTTTTTTTAAATAAAAAAATAAAAAATGTAAAATAAATACAGTAGACCAGCTAAGGTGCACAAGTGGAGAGGCATCAGTACAGAAACGCACATGTGAACAGATGTGTCAGGTAGGTTTTCCAGTCTGGGGCACTTCAGACACACACACATAAATTTTTATACTATGTCTTGTACTGTAGGTAAAGTAAGGTGCAATAATTGGTAAGGCACAGTGAACAGATAACATTCAGCGTACAACGAACCTAGTACCACTCCAGGATTGGGGAGGCATTTGTTGATTTGTGATGGCATATGGCAGGAAAGATTTGCTATATCTGTCCCTACGACAGCGGAGTTGGAGAAGTCTGAGTGAGAAGACACTCCACTGTCTGACCACCGTGTGATGGAGAAGGTGCTTATCATTATCCATGATGGTTAACAGTTTGTTCAGTGCTCTCCTCTCCACCACAGTTTCTAATGAGTTCAGTCTGAGGACTAGTACAGAGCCAGCCTTCCTGATGATCTTGCTCAGTCTATTAGTATCATTGGCTCCAATGCTACCGCCCCAACACACAGCAGCAAAGAAGAGTGTGCTAGCAACAACAGACCGATAAAATATCTCCAACATCTTGGTACACACATTAAAGGATCTCAGCTTCCTGAAAATATGAAATATGAAAATATAGTCTGCTCATCCCCTTCACAGCCTCAGTACTGGATTTCCAGTCCATATTGCACAAGCTGTCACACACACACACACACACACCCAGGCTAATTGATAGCATAAATTAGCATACTGGGATGCTAGAGGTCCCATGCTGCAGCGCTATGCAGCCCGCAGCGCGCCATCAGTCCCCGTGAGCATGTTTGCATGGCGCAGTGAACAGGATGCTGTGCATAAGCACAGATAAGCAGCAGACCTTCTGGAGTCACAGCCCCAGGGGAGGCCTTTTTAAAAGACGGACGGCTCTTTTTTTTTTTCCTTTTTTTCCCCCACGGATGCTATAAATCCACACAGGTTGTACACAAAGTGCAGGAAAAAACACAACTCAACACAACTCAACACAACGATGCACAGTACAGCACGGCACAGCACAACACAATACGTCATGACTCCACTGGACGGGAGACTAATGAGAGCTCTGTATATCTCAGCAGTTCCCGATGATGTTCCGCTGGCGCTTCACTGCAGCCCCCACGTGTCGCCCCTTCACACCTCGCCTTGCAGACAACGAGCCGAGCGGAGCGGAGTCGGGAGGACAGACCTTAAGGGAGGGAGGTGGAAGAAGAGAGCAGCGCGGTGTGTTGTGCTGTGGGGTGGCGAGGTGCTGGAACTCAGCTTGGAGTGATGATCACACAAGAGTGGAGATGTCAAAGGATGAGCTCAAGGAGAAACAATAATCTCACTAATGCACAGGCAGCAGCTTCACACTGCAGCAGCAGCACACACACACACATACACACACACACACACACATGCAGGAACAGACACACAAACACAGACATACACACACACACGCACACACACACACGCACACACACACATGCACGCATACACACACAAACACACACACACAGATGCAAGCAAGACGCAAGATGCACAGATACAAGCATGCACACAGATAGAAAGTGATACACAAACAGATAAAAAAATCACTGACTTACACTTACCGACATGAACTTACAGGCACATTATATTACATTAGATTGATGTTGATGGTCATTGTGCAGAGAATTAAATGCAGATTTACATTGTGGGTGAGAACCATATGTACACACACAGCATTTACTAGGAACTGACTATCTCCTGCCTTAACCTATACTGACTGACCTGGCAAGCAACAGGGGCAAATATGTGACAGAGAGAGAGAGGGAGAGAGAGAGAGAGAACAAAGAAGAAAGTCAGAAAATTGAGATTTGTATAGCTGTCCTTCAACTTGTGGTGAATGTGTATTATTCTGAAAATCAAATTAACCTATCATGTTTGTCTAGATTGCTTTGATGCAGCCATCACTTCAGAATCCACTTTATCAAATCAGTTAATGCAAAGGCCTAAAGAGAAGCATTCTGCTCAAAATCACACATTTTGTTTGCAAAAGGCTCTGACGGTGACAAAACATTTAAAACATGCAGCAAAAGCACATTTTTCCTTCAAACAACACAATCAGTGGTCAACCATGAAGTTTTGCTGTATCTATGCCTTTCACCTTGTTACTGAATCTATGAAAAAGAATCAGAATGTTACAACATACATTTTATTCTTTCCTCCTACACTTACAGTAAAGTAACTGTTATTGACATACAAGACCCATACTACTGTAAGCATATAGGCATATATACAATGTACAATACAGTGCACTTCATATACTGAAGTAACTTTACAATTTTCATTGACCTTCCCATTTTATCAAAACATGAATATTTTTTGATATAACATGAATACAATGACTCTATATTCTGTTGGCCTCTTTCGCCCACCCTTGCAAATAGCAAACAGCAAAGGTGGTATCTCATATGCATGAAGAATAATTGTGGATTGAAGAATTATGGAGGAGAAGATATACACAGTGACATTAATTCACTGTCTGCAGACAATATCTTTTTGGGTGTGAATAGGTTCTTTCTAGTTGTTCAAGCTAGTAATTCAATGGAGTTTGTGGACTTTCTAAGAAAGCTGTGTTAAATGTTTTGAAGAATTATGTAAAATTAAAATTGCTATGTATTTTATAAGTAAAATATTATATTATATTATATTATATATATTTTTTTTTTTTTTTTTTTTATTATATATACTTGTGTAAAAAACAGTAAAGCACATCTGCTAAATTGTCCATTTTATCATAGATCAAAAACTAGAAAAGACACCCAGGGAATGTGGGGTCACTGACAAAATACAAACCCAGACAGTATTCCGGATAACCATAAAAATCTAATCATCTGTTCCTTACCTGGATACTGACGTTGTCCAAAAATTTCATACAAATCTGTGGAGGACTTTTCAAGTTATCTTGTACACAAATAGGCAGACAAATAAACATACAGACAGGCAAACGTTGGCAAAAACATAACCTCCTTAGAGGAGCTAATTAGTTACAATTTGTTTCCAAACAAATGTGATGCATTTACAACAACAGTTCAGTCAGTTTAAGGTTATGGTCTTGTGTCTATGCAGCGTGCAGCATGTGCAATAAGATCATGTGGCACCCTAAACACTACCTTTTCCTCTTCTTCTACTCTGCGTTCACCCACAGCTGAACCCACTGTCTTTGAGTTGACACTGTCTTTGTTTTCTCTCTTGCGCAGCACCGTGTGTGTATGTGTGTGTGTGTGTGTGTGTTTGGCGGGCCGGGCTCGTCCGTCGTGCTCTGCTGGCTCTGTTAGCGAACCTGTCTGGTCCGGATTCTTTCTGGCCATTTAGCTCGACTAATGGCCACTCTGCAGCCCCAAACAGGCCTTCTCTCCGCTCCGCCAACTAGCCATCATGATGATCCGTCCTAATGTAAATATTTGGACCTGTGCTCATGTCCCCAAGGGCACAAAATGAGCTCTTTAATTGATATACAGCAGTCCCCCCCCTCCTTTCCTATTCCTTAACCCCCAACACACACACACACACACACACACTTCTTCTTTTTGGGAGGTTGGAGGTTGCTGGTGTTGAGTGGGTGGGGGGTGGGAAAGGGAACAAAAGAGAAACAGTGTGAGTGGAGAGCAGGACGATCGCTGTGGACTGGATGAATGGGCTGGTGTCATGTGAGCTCTTAGATCTTACAGCGCTTATCTGTACATCTCTCGCCAGGAGACAGCGCCTGGGACAGAGACAGGCTCGGAGGCCCAAAATGTGCATGTGTGTGTGTGTGTGGCAGTGTGTGTGTGTGTGTGTGTGTGTGTGTGTGTGTGTGTGTATGTTTGTCTGACGAAGGATTCATTTCTCTTGAGTGCCCTTTACCTGTATGGATAATGTAGACACAGGACCAAGTATTTCATAAATCCATTACAGTTTTCTCAGAGGAATAAAAATGAGAGACATTTTCAGCTGAAGTAGAAAAACCAGAAGAAAAAAGAAACAGAAGATGAGACTAAAATGGTGCTGTTCTCATGGCATCCTGAGCTAATGTAGCATAGCGGCGAGATGGGAGAAAAATAGAGAGAGACGCGTCTCAAGAGTGCTAGAAGATCACCACCAGGGAGTTCATTTGGTGTTCTCTGACACACGGGCTTGGTTTGGCAAATCATGGCTGTCTCACACAGACATACACACATACACACACACACACACACACAAACTGGCCTATTACTGTGAAGAACTGAAGCATACAACATTAATCTTTTCGATAAGCTGTGATCCATGCCAAACAGGCCATGTCAGAAACAGCGCGTGGCACTGGAGCCACTATGCACTCACACGGCGGGTTGTTGCATCAAGTTCAGCTAAAAAGTTAATCTGACACTGTGAGTTCAAAGTCTATTTTTTCCCAGTCCTCTGAGGAGAAAGATGAAGAGAGAGGAAGCCAGCAATTGAGAGAGAGGGAAAGAATTCTGCATGAATCTTGAACATTATTATGACTTTTACAAACTCAAATAAACACACACACACACACCAAGTCCAACTAAAACACAAAATATACATACAAAATTAAATTGGTACACGCAAAATACACACAAGCAGACACACACACACACAATGTATACATACTTCCCTAAGGGTCGCACCGGGTCAAAGTGTAAGCAAGCTCATTTAGGGCTGCTGTCCGGGGCTTCACACCTCTCCACGAGCCGGCTAATTGGGCGTAATTGACAAATTTACTGGTCTGTGATTTAATTTCTTCTTCACACCCCTTACCCAGCTCTGCACACAAGCCAAAAGGGGGCCAGGCTGGCTCTGGGTGTCATGTTCAATAACACCCAGCATGGCGGGACCCAATTAGCTTTGTGAGCTGCTGAGACGGGCCCTTGGAAAAGGATGCCTCACGGGGATGTGTCCTGGGGACATAATTGAACGTGACACCAGCTTTAATTGTATGAGTGCTGCAGGCGGAGGCGACTGGACAAGAAAGAAAGGTCCCTGGTTGGAGAGAGCAGAGATTCAAAGGAAGGACACCCGCTACAAGGTTAAGACACAAGAAATGGACTGCTGAACATGATCCCCTAAGAATCCTTACTATTCAAAGAAAGAATTTACGTTTGAATGTTCAAATTAAAACTACAATCATGCAATCATTCCCAAATAACACCCAAAACACAGTTTTACTATTCCTCTTCAAAAAATATTAAATAAAATTAAATAACAAAGATCACCATAATTGTAAAAACTGACATTCACATTAACCAGGTTGAATGGAGAATCCTATGATTACCCGGTATCTGTTTCATAAAAAAAGAGAAGCAGAGGTGCTGAATAGTAACCTTCTATTGGTCAAATATAGCTCTATGCTAAGAAAGATCAGTGTTCAAGAAGGGAAGCTATGGTCCTGTACTGACCTCAGGTAACATTTGTCCAAATTCACACAATCAGAAGTAGGATGAGAAATGAAAATGTCTCAATGTTTTATTTATTTTTGTTATTTAGCTGGTTGATATTTTTATGTGACTTACACTTATCACTTGCCCTAGAGCTATTCAAGCTTCAGAGCCTTGCTCACAGGTACTACAGTGGCTGCTGGGAATCAAACCCACAGGTTTTCCAATCTACTTAGCTAGCCTAGCTCCTTAACCTCTATGCTACTACCACCACCCCAAAGTAAATAGTGTTAGATAATGGAAGACTGCGATACCAGAGAGGGAGAAAAGGGCTCTTTGGTGATGTGAAGGACTGCTCATTCCCTGCTGTCATCACCTGAGACTGTGTGGAGGCATCTGACATGTTCTTTACCACGTCCCCCTCTCTCTCAATCTTTCTCTCTTTCCCCTCACACATAATCCCTTCATCTCTCTCCCTCTCTCTCTTTCTTTGCCACTCTCATTCACTCATTTCTTCCTCTTTTCTATCACCATGTCCTTCACTTACACTCACCCTGTCTTGCTCTCACACTCTTTTCTCACATTTGCCCTATCCTACGCTCCAATTTCTCTTGCCTCTCTCTCTCTCTTTCTCTCTTCTCTCCTAATGGTCTTTGCTTAAGGCGGGTGGTGTGTGAGGGTGGTGGCAATGGTGGCGGCGTTGGTGGAGCCTTCAAGACCTTCAGATCACATTACCCCAGGCCAGTCCAGACCGGACGCCTGAACTTGTAACCTTATGTATCCTCCGGGCCATCCTTAATGGGGTACCAGAGTACCAGCCCGCCCCAACCAGCTCCGCACATTAGCGCGTCCCGGATGGGTCCCCAGTAACGTCCAGGCCTGGCGGAGAGGCCCGTCAGGCGGTCAGTCCCCAAATACGAGGTGACACCGCTGGGCCTCTGGACCTGCCTGCGTTTAATGCTGGTCACCCCTGCAGTCATGTGTGTTTGTGTGTATGTGTGTGCGAGTGTGTGTGTGTGTGTGTGTGTGTGTCGTGACTGGCCAATTGCATTGCCCGGGGCCACCACCAGTGCTGGGCTGGGAGCTGGACTGAGGGGAACGACCCAGAAAACACACAGAGAGCCCAGTGAAGGCCACTTGCAGTCATGTGACCCGTTGCGGAACATCTGGCCAGCATCACCACTGGGAAGGGAGAGAGGGCTCAGGAGGTAGTAGGGACACGCACAGAGAAGAGAGGAGAGAGAGGGGCCTTAGGGCAGGAACTATTATTGCCGCAGACTGGATGGCCCCTCAGGATAAAACTACACACACACACACACACACGCGTAGTTGTTCACACAAACACACATGTAAACACACACAAAGGATGACAAGTTGATCACTGAGATAAATGGAGCATACTTATATGACTGTAATCTGCAACTACATTGATATTACCTTGCTTTAAGAGCTCTGCTGGGGTTGTGCTGACTAAAAGATGATGGTTGAATCCCATCCCATTTTGCTTTTTAAGTGTGCCATGGATACTTCATGATAGCTGGGCCTATTGCATTTGTACAATGGTGTAAGAGATGGACGTGTGAGTGTGTGTGTACATGTCATGCATATGTGGGTCCATTTATGTGTATGATGTGCAACAGAACATACACGCATGTGTGTATACATGACCGTGTGTGTGCGTGCAATTTCCATTGATGGGAAACCAAAATGTTAATTTTATCCTATGCGAGAGGAAGCAGAGAGGCGTCTGTGAGCCTGATTGCTCGGCCCACTTAGGGAGCAGCAGTCAAATGAATTAAGGCCTAAGCTGAGGGAGGTCGGCATAATGGAGGCCAACAAGTTGACAGGGAACTAGTGAATCTGTGGTGGGTGCTGAGCAGCTGACAAGTCAGCCCCCTGCTCCAGCGTCGACTCGGCTAGTCCTTCATCTGATTGAATTACTGTTACTTAGGAGCTGGGGTAAGCACTCAGGCGTGATTAAGTCCAACCTCCGCCTCTTTTTCAGCTCCAGTTCTCTATATATATCTCTATCTTTTTCATTTGCATCTATCTATTTATCTATCTATCTATCTATCTATCTATCTATCTATCTATCTATCTATCTATCTATCTATCTATCCATCATCCTTCCTACCTACATTGTATGCATTCCTTCTCCCACTCAGTATAGATCTATAGCTCAGTTATTCTGACTGTCAAATCTCTCTCTCTCTCTTTCTCTCTCTCTCTCTCTCTCTCTCTCTGCTCTGCTCTTTCCATTGCTCAGTTGTTCTCTCACTTACCTTCTCTTTTCATTTCACTCTTTCTCCTGCATGTGTGATGGATATGTGACAGAGGAGGAAAGGGCCCCAACTTTTGAGCTTTACTAAAATACCCGGTAATATTTTAGATTAGGACCCATAATGTCCTGGGTAAGGAGTCGGTAAGAACGACAAAACAAAGAGTAACAAGGATAGGCTTTGTGTGTACTGTTTGTTTCCAAAGTAAAAATCAGGCAAGTTGTGAGGATGAAGCGGAGAGAACATTATGCTGCCTATACTACTGCTGATTTGTCTCATCTGAAATTGTGGGAATAGCACATCTGAAACTGGATTAAAAGTGAATCCTATGTAATGGTGATTCAAGTCATCAAAATGTGTTAAATAAATGCAACCTAGGCGAGGTGTAATGGGATCTTATAATTAGCCCACAGATAAAATGAATTCCTGCAGGTTAGAAGGCAATATCGGACAGATTAAGCAGATAACATTCATAGTTTGTGATATTTCAGTCTAATTACGCAGTCAGTTCTCTTAAATTTATCCCTTGATACTTTTTGTTATGTTGTTCTTACCTATTCCTTACCCAGTACTTTGCAGGTTTTAATCTAAAGTGTTACCAAATGCCCCTCCCAGCCATTGTGACCTGATAGGCAGTTCTCAGCCTCTGATAGGATAAATGAGGAGATAAGAGATAAGATTAGAGACTTGGTGATTCTGTTCATCTGCTACTGGCTTGGTGTGTCAGAATGATGAGCCAGAACGATTGTTTCACATGAAAAACAATCTCCAGAAAAAAAATCCTTCTTCAGATAACATTTCAAATATGTCAACGTTCTATTTGTCTTTTCAGAAGGTAAAGCGCGGTCTTAATAGCCAGGCATATTTTGTCTGCATTATGCATTTCTTGAACATGAAGTGAATTTGCACATCACTACTGAATCTTCATCTTCAGACACCATGTGATGTTCAAACCAGCTTGGGGCAAAACAAGCAGTCCACACAGCCCCAAAACCCTTGTGTTAACTACTGATCAGTAAAATACCCTGTATTCACACACACACGCACACACACACACACACAAACACACACATGCACGCATGCACACACACACGCACACACACAATCTATCTTATGAGGTCTGCTATTTTCAAAACCTTTCTCCTATTCATACGGGTCATTATTTTAAAATAGTCTAGTGATCCAGGTCTCTGTTCTCAATTAAGTTGTTTGCGGGTATTGTGCCTCAGGTGCTTTGTCCATCTAGCTGTCCTGCACACTATTGTGACCACTAACAACAGATAATGAGGTTCACACACACACACACACACATAGTGGTTACACTTTCATCCAAAAACCAATGACAACTCACAGAAATCACCTGTCTTACTCATGGTCTGCTATAAACTACTTAAACTATATATATATATATATATTGTGTGGTGACTTTTCCAGTGCACGTAGGCTTGTTTCATTATCTCTTGTGTTTCTTTGTTTGCATTTGCATTCATGATGTAAACATTTTTCTGTGGTGATGAAAGGCGACAGCTCAGCTGAAAGAGACTACTGGCAATAGCACTTCACTTGTACCTGCCCTGCCTGGGCTCTCTGGCTTTGATGTCAGACTGCATTTAAACATCAAAAATAAACTAACCTCATCCTCTCTTTGGATCATTTAGATGTTAATATGTTGCTGAGATTGGTTTATGAGGCATTCATGCTCAAGGTCAATGGGCCAATCAGCAGTGCTCTTAGAGGATTGCACACACTTTCTGCTGCCTACACAACATATGGCTCACTACATATTGTAGGGATTATATAAACAACACATTTTCAACCTTTCTTCAAGATGCAGCTCCGGTATGTGGTGTCTGTATTTTTTAAGTGATCTATTCAGTCTTGTAAGTCCTCCAACTTCTACAACTTCTACATTGACACAAAATCGAGAGGCTCTTCACTTCTACTGAATGCTTGCCTTCATACATTTGAAATCACAGCTCTTGTGACGGGCATCCTGTACTTTGTTGTGCTGAGCCTGACTGCTAAACTACAACAAGGCTGCACCTGAGGCATCTTGTTCATTAAAAAAAAAAAGCCTCAGCATCAGCTCAAGGGAACCAATCACCAATTCCAGAGTTCTCACAGAGTTCTCTCTTTTTTGCAAATCTGTGTAATGCTTTCTACAGGAAAAAAAACAAAAAAAACAATATTAAGCTGTTCAGAAAATAGTGGTGACCTTTTTCTCAAAAAAATATGTAATGTATATAAAAAGTATTGTATAAACTGAACAAAAATGTCCAAAATGGTTTCCAAATTGCATTGGATAACTGCTAAGCACCAGCTTTGCATGGGGCCACCCCAACTTTTGGCAGGCATTTCACCCCAGAATAGTTCCCAGAATTTAATATTAATGTTTAGTAACAATTAGTATCGATTGGTATTGTTTATTATGGCCACTCTAAGATTTACTTCAGGCTTAGACTATACTTGAGGTTTTGAGTGAGTGACATCAGCCTGTCATAAACATGACATGACGTGTCATAAACAGTAATGACAATTTTAATGTCCATGACAGTTGACTTTAAGTGTCATTCAGTTCTTGTAATATAAAGTTGACACTGTTTAGGGGGGAGAAATTAGAAAAGCCAAATGATACTTAATGACAACAGTAATAAACATTTTTAGGTGTCATTACATGTTCATTGTAGGAGTCATGGTTATGACAGGTTCATGTCACTCATGTAAAAAAGTAAAGTGTCACCAGCATCTAAAGTGTGAGTGCTTCTAAAGACAGATTTGTGTTCCTAACTGGTTTCTTCTATAAGAATATTATTATGAACTTCAGTGTATTGAGACAGTATAACCTGAAGAAGCTGCATGGATTAAGTTTTGTTGATGTTTGTGTCAAATAGAACTTTTGTTGAAACCCCACTGATGTGGTTTCTCATAACTGTGCTTCCTTGCAACATACAAATATACACAAATATACATACATACAATACAAAATGGAAGCAAGCTTCTATTGCCTATGTAACACAGTATACTTATGTTCACTGTAAATGTCCATTATATAGCTATTGATGTTAAGTTCTCTATTGCTGAAAAGCTGTTGACTGTTTCAGGTTATAAGGGCATGACCTTCAAGAATGATTGTCTGCTGAAGTGTGAAATACCAATGGGAGCTGGCAACAGCAATGAAAACTATGTCCATGGGTGCGTGAAAAGGAGTCTGAAGAGCTCTACACATCCTATGACTTATTTACAGTAATGCCTTAAACATGAGATCATCAGTGAGGGTATTCACAACATTCTGCACAGGTGATGAGGAAGACAACGCAATGGGAATCTCAATAGGCGCACTGGGAGCGGTGACAAAGGCAAAGGTGGGGTTTTGGAAGATTTAAAAAAACATGGTTGCTTAGAAAGTTAATGGCAGAGTGAATTTTTTTTTTTCTTTTTAAAAAAGCGAAAAAAGGAGTTAATCAAGCAATTTGCGATCTGAGAGAGTTAACTGTTTAAAAGCCAAAATGACTAATATGACTATATGAAGACTCTTTAACAGGGGGATTTGTTCTTTACAGAGATTAAAACAAAAACTAGCAACGATGTTTGAACTAGTGACTTAGAATTGCCAAAGCTCAAGAACCCTCAAATGGTAGCCATACATACACCCCCCACACACACACACACAAATGCATAGACACACACACCCACATCCACTACAGTATATAATCAGCATTCAAGCATTGAGTGGCATGCTGGAAGAGGCAAATATCCCATGAGTCACTGCCACTCTAATCATGAGTGAGCGAGCAGGCAGTCCCTTGGGTAGTAGTGGTGGTGGCTGGGGGTGGGGGGGTGGGGGGAGGGGATGAGCTGTGGTAAGGGGGTTGAGTGAGGTGTGGCGTGCGACTCACGCCTGTGCACCCAGCAGGTAAGGACATGAAAACACCCACTGGATTTACATGCCACAAGTGATGCGGAGAAAGAGCCACCTCGTCTGCCGCTGCTACATGAAAGCAGGCCAGGTTATTAACTGGGCATGGAGAGCACTGAAGGTCGAATTTTCATCTCGTGCTGCCCCTCTCCACAAGCCACCCCCACGACCCTCCTGGCCCCCCTCCCCAAAAGCTCATTTTAAATCAACAAGCACCATTAGACATACGACTACTTTTAATGTCTCATTCTGCCATTGTCGTGGGTGGCAGACATTGTCCGTGCCCCACTCCAATTCATTAGGCAACTTATTGGGCTCAAGATTCAATATGCATGTTAATTTAATGGGTTCTCTGGTTCAGAGGGAAGAAAAGGGAGAGGCTTTGATGTTCACCAAACTTGGCAGTCAATCGTCAGTGGCACAGAATCACAGCATTAATGAAGGCTGAGGAAACAATGGATCCTGCTATTGTTTTAGGCACATGCATGTTAATATGTTTTATTCACACGCATGCAGATGTGCTTGAAAAACCATTTTACCTGTCCGGTGCCCTCATTCTCTGTAGCTGACAAGCAGAAGGCGGTTATGTTCCATCTGACCTCAAATCAAATTTAAAATTGTGGGGAGACTAGCTGTAAAAATCGAATAATATCCAGATTATTTGTATTTTACACTATGCAGCACACAAGGCCAGAGTTGAAGGATAGTCTTTTTGAGATTTCACTGAGTCTAATAAACATAATCATCTCTATATTGGATAATTTAAAAGCAAATGATCACAAATGCTTTAATCTATGCCCAAATAAGAGACTTCAGAGGATATCAAAGAGGTCTGACAGAAAAGACTGAAAAATATGCCACAGCCAGTAGCCCACATCAGATAATGTTTAATATTCAGCCACTCACTGTGTGCAGGGAGAGTGATTCAAACCAGTCGCTCTTGGGGTTTTCAAGTAAACACATCAAGAGACAAGGTGCTGAAAGAACATTTTCACCACAGAACCGTTGTGATAGATTGAGGTCAAATGTAAAAGCTTGAGTTGGTTTGTCATAGTTAGGGCATGTGTTGATCCATCTGGAGCCCGCGATGGCGAGCCTTCAGCACCACAAGCCGCGCGAGCATGTGCCAGGATTGTACAAGCGGGAAACTGCGAGAAGGCATGCTAGATGCACAGTCGGTTTGATAACAGATGTAGTTTAATTATTTTATTTAAGAGAATAATGACTAAATTAAAATATGTCTGCCTTGTTCTAATTGTAATATGACGTCTGAAAACGGATTGAACACAAGATTTACATCGCTGGTTACACCAAAAGGCCCTTGTGTGTAAGGAGTGTAAGAGAGTATTAAGACAATAACGCCTACAGAACTCAATTTTTAATGGCATAAACTTGAACTAAAATAACTGCGCAGAATTAGGACGTTTCCATTTTGGATGGCCTTATACAACGACCTGTAACCGATTTGTCTTGCACAGCACAGAATGGCTTCGAGGGAACAGACAATTAATTAAACGCGACTTTAGTTCGTAATCACACTTGTCATATAAGATCCCAAGCATTTAACACGCTGGGCCGCACGCGGGGCGAGAAGCCCAGTCTAATTACGCAGAACTTGTCAGGCTTCTCGCTTCGGTTTCTGTGGGTGGCACCCGCCCGAGAGACAACAGGCTGTCGGAAACCTGTGCGCACCACTGCCTCGCAGGCGAAAACCTGTGCTGCACCCAGACACACGAGTCGGTTCCAGAATAGCAACGTCAAAAGAAATTAATTCCACATTTGTCGTCAAACCGTTAAACATTTTGCCTGTTGTTTTTCTTTCTCTTGTTGCCTTTTATTAAAGACCGGTGCGTGTTTATAAGTAGGCCTAAAGCCCGTGTGCGATACATAGGTTACCATTAAATTGTCTTCGCTGAGTGGAAAAAAACGTCACAGTTGGCTATATGTAACATCTATAATGAAGATTCTGTGTAGACAGCCAGGCCAGACAGACAGGATTTGGAATCCTTACAAACTGACTGCAGTTGTGAGGCAGGGTAATCACAGTTTTAAAATATTCAAAAATAGCTTATCTAGTTTTTCTCTACAATGATCCTGTAGGCAACTCTGTAGTGCAAGCAGGTTTTTCGAGTCAAAAAGGGGCTGCAACTGTAGGCTTGTAAAAAATGCACTGAAACTGCATTTTTGAAACTCTGCAGTTTTGTTGTGCTAGAAACTTCTTTTGAATGAACTAGCTAATTGAATATTTGCCCTTTTGAGTAAACCTTTCAAAACCCTAAGCAACCCAGACCAACTTTAAGATCATTTGGGAAGATGACTAGACAGACATGATGTGAAATGCTGCCAGATGCTTTTTGAGATTATTGCCGAACAACTTCATTTGGGTCTCTATAATTTGTCAAGGCGCCACATCAGAGGAAGAAATCTTGACTACATTGGCTACAGCATTTAAATATGAGAAATCTGTAGTACAGTAAAATAAAGATATTTAAATCACAAGATACCAAGTACCTATTTTCAAACATTTGCATCCTTTCGCTTTAATTGTAAGGAAACCGGCAGAAACCGAACAGATGGCGCCATCTACTGTTGAAAAACTGTAAAAAGGCCTTGCTGTGCAAAATAATTGAACAATACTGTCAGGGTAAACGAATCCACCTCTGTGCTAAAGACCTGATGGTATGGTATTTTTATGTATGTATGTATGTATGTATGTATGTATGTATGTATGTATGTATGTATGTAGGTATCTATTTATTTATTTGGGTGCATTATGAACTACCTCTGATTGGTTAACGGCTTTTGGAGGGTAGAGAGACCAATGACCAGACGTGGTACATATGCCAGGCTGCTGGGAATCTCTGGGGCGGCACTAATGGGGTCTTGGTGTTGGCAGACACCGGGCACAAACAAGGTCAAACAATGTCAGGTTGCAGCTGTCACTCATCCATGACCTGGTGTCTGCTCTCTCTCTCTCTCTGATTGGAACCAGTCAGACGGCTCTCACAGCCCACCCACCCATGTCACTCAAACACATACAATACAGGAAGACATGTCATAAACTGTCACTCTCAAACCAATACAAATACAAACCTACACAGTGTCTGGACAGCAAAACATAGGTGTAAAAGTTGTGAGAATGGATGAGTGAATTAGGACATAGTGTGTTAAAAGTCAAAGAGAAAATAGTGGGAAATACAGAGAGAGAGAGAAGAAGAAGAATTAGAAGAAGAAGCAATTAAAAGAAAGGGAAGAGTACAGCACGTGGTGTGAACGGCTTTCCCACATGGTTGTGCGAGTGAGATAAAATGATCCTGATCAGAATTATTCAGTGCTGTTAAAATCTGAGACTGACGTAAACAACAGAGCCTGGGTGGCATTGAGACACTTGTATTGATGAGCACATTTCCCCTGTATGAGATCATTGCAGAGGTGACAGACTGAGAGAGCAATTTAGAGATAGAAACAGAGGAAGAGTGAGAGATACAAAGTGTGTGTGAGAGAGAGAGTGAGCAAGAGATAGATACAGACAGAGAGAGAGAGAAGGGGGGTGTCCAGTCCCTCTCTAGTCATGCCCTGCAGCTATGCTTGGGGAGAGACGCTGCCCTTGCTCTTGTCTGGTCTGGCCTGGTCGGGTAGCTATTGATCCCATGCCAGGAGTAAAGTTTGGAGCTGGGGTGGGGGGCATGACCCAGACACTCAGGCCAGCCAGTCCGATCCCTGGTGCTCCAGTGTTGTCTTATCCGCTTATCCCTGGTTTCACTCTCTCTCACTCACTCACTCACACACACACACACACACACACACACACACACACACACACACACACACACACACACACACACACACTCTCACACACACACACACACACACACACACACACACATACACACCATTTCCCTGGGGCCGTCTCTATGTTCAGCCCAGCAAACACCAGACAGCCACAAAACACCCCTAACGGTTCTCAGCCACACAGTCAGTTTTCATCATAAGCGACATCGACCACTATCGACTTGCACTCACTAACAGAATACACAGACACTAGGCTCCCCAAAAGCGTGTACACATTCATTCATGCAAAAAGGCATAGATAAAGCAAGCACATTGATGTGTTTATCTTTCTGTTATATTTACACAACTGTTTTAAAAATAAGACCTCCACATTTTCTGTGACCTTTATGATCAATTTTTTAAAGGATATAAATTTTAAACATGCTTATTATGTAACATCTTTACAAATATTTAGAAGTTTATACAGGGATTTTTGAACATACAGAGATAATTAAAATATATTTAATTACACAGTACAACAATAAATTGAACATATTAAGCAATGTTGTTCCGACATCCCCAAATCATCCGATCCTGTTATAAATTTGGCCGTGTGAACAGTTACACCAAGGGCTGGCTGCAATTTCTTAAAAACAGAAAGACAGAAATTGAAAAAAACAAACAAACAATAAAAATACAAAAATGTAGCCGTTAAAGTTCTGAGATAAGAGGTTTCAGTCACTTATGACATTGCAACTTGTAACACCAGAAATATTCAGCAGGGGGAGACACATTACCACTGTATCATGTGTGTTGGACACTAGCAGGCTTTTCCATCCATTTGTTAATGCGCGTTTAAATCATGCGATTAATAAATTCTCGGTTGGATATAAATTACCATCAGTCCCCTAATGTGAATATAAATTGAATTCGCTCGATGTGGGTGGATTGGAAGCAGTTTAATTTGCGTATGTTCGCATTTACCGCGTTTGTGTCCCTAGACGTTGATTCCAACAGCTGGGCGGAACACGTCACTTGATTGGCCTAAAGTTCATTTTTTTAATTTGATTTAAACGGTAAGTGGAGGCGCACATATACTCGAGCTGAAAATTTAATGCGAATAAGAGATGCAAATAAGTTGAACGGAAACCCAGCACTTTAAATTTCAATTGTGGATTTAAGCTCTTAGGGAGAAAAGACAAGTGCAAACTTTGCATTATATATATATAAACACACACACACAATATTCACCAACCCATAGGAAAAAGGAAAAACACTTGAAAATCTCCACTGACAAGAGCTTCGGTGTACAGCTACACAGCTACATCTAATCCATTTACCTAATGGATGTTGAATTATGTTTTACCTGGGGGATGTCAGCTAGGTCAGTTGGCACAACACTTACCGGAGCATATGAGGAATAAAGCAGCACATCACTGTGAGGTAATACACATCTGGTGGGGTGGTATCATCAAAAGACATATTTTTTTAACATGGGCCATTAACACCCAAGGGATGAAGTCATATTAGATATAAGATATAAGAAAGCATATTCAGTTACAATGTGAGTGCCTTAGAAGTCCTTAAAATGATATTCTGGGACAAATCTGCATAGGCCTGTTAGTGGAGATCACTAAGTGCTATTGGTAGGAAAATAAGAATGAAACAGACTGAATAGTAAAACAGAGTTTTAAAACCCCATTCTCTTTCTACTTAGCCGGAAAACCCATTTACTGCCTACTTCATGAAGCTTTAGCAGCAGCTTCACCATTTTGCTTGCAACCACCACCACCCCTTACACCTCCCAATTTAGTTGAGCAGTCTTGGTGTAAACTAGTAGACTGCACATAAAAGGCACACCTAATTGGTGTTTGATGCTAGTAACAACAACCCTTCACGTGATGATGTGTCACTCAGTTAATGTAAAGATGATGCCAAAGCAAATAGTCTGATGAAAAGCATACCTCAAATAGTGACGAATGTTACATAGTGTTGCTTTAAACATTGTCACTTAGTGTTTAGATAGGGGTGTTTGATCAGATCCTGCTTGACCCCTGCCAGCACAGTTGATTCCTGTGTGATCCTACTTGCATGCCAGGACCTCGACCAGCGACCTTGCCCAACATGCTCTCTGACTTCATTACACACCCAATCCTGTATGTAAGCCTCTCTGGTGCCCACCGTGATCTCGCCCAACCTCTGCCAGCGCTGGTAGCGGCCTACCTGGGCATACCCCTTCAGGTTTTTAGTTTTGCAAACTCCAGATCATGAACTAGTGAAATGGCAGTTGGCAGTTAATGCTAACCAGTAAGGACATAAGAGCTCTATAGTTAGCTGCTTGTTTGTTGGTTGGTCTTTTTCCTGCTGACAGCACTCAGTGACTTCTAACAACAGGGCTATGGATTGATTTACCCCACAATATCCCTTCAAGGTAGAAGTGAAATTTTTCATTACTTGCTAGCACACTCCACCTTTACCCTGAATAAGAATTCATCTCCTATCAATATAATTGGTACTGTATATTGTACTGCATGCAAATGGGTTTACTGGGTCCAAGCCCAAGCACCAGCAAAACTAGCTCCTGTGATAAACCTTCAACTGTCTTTCTGGCCAGCTGTCAGACCAATGAGCTGAATTGCTAAACTACACAGGTGTGGGTTTGGTGACCTTGGATGAGAGAATTAATGTTTTACTGTTTTTCTCTGTTTTTGATCACACAAATTTGTGGGAACGGGAGTAAGAAGATACGCTTGCCTCTTATTCTCCAGTATCTTCATAGTATTACAGTGCTTCCAAGAAGGGTATACTTTTTTCTTTTTGTTTCCGATTAATTTTCGTTCGTTCTGTTCTTCTTGGTTTAAGATGATCATTGCCTTTGTGGCTGATGGATCCAGGCTCTCGGGGAAGTATATTCATGTACAACTACTTGGATGAGGGACCTTCAGGGAAAACTGAGTTCCTGCTGGAAGTGGTGCTGGTGAGTGATTTGCAGGTGGCACTCTTTTCACCTCCCACTCCAATTAGCTCAATCATTCATTCCCTCACTTTGCCTATCAATAGCTGGGTTCCCTTTCACTTGTCTGCATTTTATATGGGCAATCGTGAAAATTCATATGTGAATTCAATATGTGAATGTGTATGTGTATTTCCATCCACTGTGTGACATGAATTAGACATTAGCCTAATCAAGGGAAATATGGCAACCATGTGTGGGATAAAAACATATTATCATCAGGATAATGCCTATTGGGTAGAGCAGGGGTTTTCAAACTTTATTGGACCGGGAACCCTTCACAGAGCAGAAAAAATTCCAAGGACCCGTCATAATTGCACCATAAATTTGACATATATCCATCCATACAGGCATATATCCATTAGTTCAGTTAGATGCTAGATGTTTTTTTGTAGGAAAGTTTTTCACTGACCCTCTGGCAAAGCACTACAGAGCTCAGAGGGTCCCCGGACCCCAGTTTAAGAACCAGTGGGGTAGAGACATGACAAATGTGAATATACATATGTGAATAAAGTGTTTCCATCCATAATCACATTATTTCTTACAATAGTCCTCCTCCCTTAAGTAAATCAAGTTTATATTCTCATCAGGGGATTAATGCGCTAACCCTACATGTTTCCAAGTGAGGATTTCTTATTTTAATAACTAGAATTAATTAAAATAAATTGGATGGGAACCCAGCTATTGTAAAGGGTTTTGGATTCCTTGATAACTTTGTGGTTCCTATTAAATTTACAGTAATTCAAGAGGAACTGTAAAAGTGTAAATGTGGAAATACAACAATTTGTAGATAGTGTGTGTTCATCATAAGCTTCTATGCAAGAAATCTAGCTTAATATACCATCTTCATATCGCCTGATCAAGATGAAAGGGTCTTGAAATGATCTGTAGGTCTTCCAAATCCAAGGGGCGGCACCATTGGATACATATCAAAATCCATTTGCGTGGTGTAACAGAGCACTTGGAAAGTGCAATGACCAATAGTGAGAGAGCGCAGTGCGTCATACCCAAAACCACAGAGTGCAATTTAACACTCACTGCTTAGTATACTCGGACATTGGCCCATGCCAATATGTTTCAAAATGCCAAATATAAGCCAACTGATATATCAGTCAACCTCTACCCTCTTCCCATCCTCTAACATGGATGGCTCACTTATGCATTTAACCCTCTGTGATATCAGAGATTTAGAACTCAGGAGAGCTTGACTACTATCCTGCATCAAAGAATGGCCATATTGATGAACTCAATGCAAATACACAGTGTTCACACCATACCTCCAGAGAAAGTTGAAGTGGAGCAGCGGTGGCAATGTTTGTTTTGTTCCATTTGTTTAGTTTGCAAGTGGGAGGGTGGAAAATAGCTCTTTATGCAGACCAGAGTCAAGCCTCATTGCACTGAAGTGAATGAACCTTATTCACCTATGCTCCCATACTAAAGTGTTATGTTGCTCTATGTTGATCTTTGATGCCTCTGTGAGTCAGACTGTACTGTGGGAAAGACACTGGACCAGAGTTTGCAGGGGAGATTCAGGTATAGAGTGTGCTTGCCTGGATTGGGTTGTTGAGTTGATCATCTGCGGGTCAAAAACTGATCCTGCACTGTGGTGTGGGGACTGGGTTGGAGCGTGCCGCGCTGAGTAGCTGGGTCGTTGGGGTGAGCGCCTGGCCCTGGGCTGTACAGCGGCGACGCAAGCGAAGGCGGAAGTGTCCGCTCAGCAAGATGTAGATGAAGGGGTTGACGCTGCTGGCAGCGTAACTCAGGCACACGGACAGGTAGTAACAGGTGTGGTATGCTAACGATGGCCGCCGCACGCTCAGATTGATCAGCTGCAGCACGTGATATGGTCCCACACTCACCAGGAACACCGACACCAGAACCAGCACCGTTTTGGTTAGCCGGACCACCCTCTCTCTGGGCACACTGCTGCTGTACCTGTGGCACACACACAAACACACACACACACACGCACACACACACACCAGACTATAAGGTAAACACATGTGGAGAATGTCAACAAATATTCAAACAATTATTCAAACAAAGTTTGTGATGGTGCGTAAAGAGTCAGCAAATACTAAAAATATCACAGCAAAAGGTAAGCAAATGCTAAAACTATCAAGAGTATGTATAGCATTGCACTGAGTAGCATCAATAAACATGTACAGGACATTAAGTGGTTCTTGTTAAGAGGGTAAATTAAACAAGAACAGGACATGAGTGGTTTTTGTTAGGAGGGTCAATTAATCTTACGAGAAGATGTCTAGAGAAGGAGACAAAACTGTAGTGCATTTATATACAAGATGGAGATGTTTGTCTCAAACCAAAACATGCATTTCTCTATGAAAGTTGGTATTCCCAAATGGCCACAGAATATTCCAAGCATGTGTATAAGGGCAACAACTACTGTTATCACGGTCAAGTTAAGTTTCACACTACATGGTCATACGAAGGACAGGTAAACACATCTGTATGTCCATCACTGCCTGTTTAGACTAAACTCTATGCAGTTTAATGGTTGAGGTAAGACCACCATGCAAATATGTCAAAGAAAAAGGAAAGTGGTTACAATGCTAGCAAACCTAGTGGTGAGATTTGGGCCATTGTCTATACTTGTTAGGTTTTTGTATGCCTCCTTAGTGACCGTATGGCTTTTTAGATGCCTGGCGTTAAGTTGCAAGCTGAGACTAAAACGTTTTTACTGATTCCACTGTAGATTTTTTAAATTAGATTAGGATAGATGCAAAATACTGGTGGCAAGTGTGATCATTTTGTATTCTGGCCCAATTTCAAAAAGCTGCAGTAAAGACCCTTTCAGTAAAGACAGTTCTGGTGTTCTGTTTTCAATAGTGCTTAAAAGCCAATATTTCTGAAATATTATTTGTCTATACTATTGGTATGTCTGTTAAACAGAACATGATTTAAACAATTTGAGGGAGGTACTATTCACTCCGCAATCTGTGCGTTCGTGGTGCGTACACGGTGCAAACATATTTTTGATCCTTTTTCGTTTAGAATGCATGTTGACAGATTAGACCATGTACACTGCACGCGTGTTCCGCAGCACCGTGCAGCTCCGCAAGCTTTCTTGAAATAGAAACGCGCTATAACGTGTTATAATAACGTGGTCGCCATAGACTTTAAAGGAGAGCTTGGGCAACCGGTTCACGCAGGAGACCGTTTCAGGTGTGAATTCACAGTTGCATATGCACCGCGAACGGACAGCAACGGATACGGCCCGTGTACATGTGATTTCTATGTGAATAGAAAGTCAGAAATAGCTGTGAATCACCCAACATTGGATATTTAAATAGATTATCTCTGTCTTGATTGTTGTCTTTCCCTCTCTATCCTTCCATCCATGTATTCATGAGGTATGACTCACTGGCGTGCCTTCTTGTTCCTCCGGTACATTCTCCAGGTGTAACAGAGGATGAGGATATAGCAGAGGAGAATCAGAGGCAGCGGTAGGAAAAAGGACACCATGGTCTGGTAGATGGTATACCTGCACAGACACAAGATGCTAAAAAAACAACTAAACACCATGAAGTAAAAAGTAAAGCTCTATATCCAAGAACAAAAATCTATAAACCACCGATTGCCCAAGGCCTTGAGGATTAGGCGCTTCCTGGCTAAGCGCAAACAAAGTTGATTTTAAAAGTACTGGCAGCAGCTTTTACAGGATGTCAGTAGTGTTGCTCGCTACCAACTGTTACCAGTTGTATCAGCTGTAGTGCTAATCAAGACTGTTTGATAGTAAGTATGCGCACGGCACAGTCATGTTTTTGGCTGTGCTAAAGTGAGGAGAAACTAACGACAGGAATTGCATCACCATAGAGGAATATCTATGAAATATCACTCTCTTGGTAACTCTCTGCCAATCAGAGTAACCATTTTAGCATCAACTTATAAACACAAGAAAACAAACAAAACAAGCTAACAGAGATCTGTAATTGTTTACAGATTTGGGCCACAGATATTCAGACACATCACAAAGAATATCAATCAATCAATCAATAATACAAATTATTATTATTATTTGTATAATTATTATTAGTAGTAGTAGCAGTAGTAGTAGTAGCAGTAGTAGTAGTAGTAGTAGTAGTAGTAGTGCTATTAGTGGTGGTCGTATAGTAGTGGTAGTAGTTGTAGTAGTAATAGTATTAGGTTTAGTATTATATACTGTTTTTTGTAAAATATATCATTTTTTTGATGTTTGGAACAATGCAGAGTCTTGAGCACAGTGCAGTCTCTTGATCTTGATTCATACTGTGTGACTGCATTAGACACTGCGTGACAGTCAGAATTCATGAACACATGACAACACATGATTTAGCAATGTATAGAGTCCCAGACCTAGGAAAATTATACACACTCCACACACAGCAACTTGCACACATGATTTACCAGTGTTTAAAACACTGGGCCCGGATACATATGTGTGTGTGTGTGTGTGTGTGTGTGTGTGTGTGTGACTTACTAATGTATACAACCTTGGATCCAGAAATATCAGATTAAACAATGTGAACCTGAACCTGTAAAATGTAGCCTTTTAACCTTGTGGATCTAGTGACTTCAGAATGATATCTTCCTGGTATATTTAATATTATTATAATGAATAATAACAATGGTAGCAGTAGTAGCAGCACTAAAAGTGAGTCATACCAGAGTAGTGCCCCACGGGACGCCAGGTTCATGGAGCAGCTTTCCAGACCGTCAGGGAAGCGAATGACCTCAGAGTGGGCCCACGCAGGCAGAGCCAGCACACCAGCCACAGGCCACACACACAGGTTGATCCAGATAGTCTTTGAGCGAGTCCTCAGGCTCATCAGGCGGAATGGGTGCACCAGCGCCAGATACCTAGGGGGTCATCATCATCATCAAGATTAGCAGGTCCAGTGTTAAAGGGTCAAGTGAGCCAAAAGTCGACTCTGCTGTAAGTTATTAAGTTATGGTTGGGCTGCTTTTGCAGCAGAGGGAAATACAAATGACCTGACCTTCATGAGCTGAGGTCAACAGGGTGCCAAACCAACACAGTTACCAGAAAATCAAGTTACCAGAGAACCACGCAGTCACCAGTGAATCAGAGAGTTACCAGAGAACCACAGAGTTACCAGAGAACCACAGAGTTCCCAGAGAACCACGCAGTCACCAGTGAATCAGAGAGTTCCCAGAGGACCACGCAGTCACCAGTGAATCAGAGAGTTCCCAGAGGACCACGCAGTCACCAGTGAATCAGAGAGTTCCCCAGAGGACCACAGTTACCAGAGAATCAGGCTCGTTACTTAGTATGGCAGGCAGATAACCTGCCTAGTTAACCTGCGACTGGGCTTGTCATGACTGTATATGATCTCACAAAGATTGTTATGAAGCTTGTTACAGAATTCTTCTGTCCTGTACTTCTGTACAACATGAAAAGGCTGCATTTTAGCTATTAAAACCTAATAGTTTGATGCTAGCTGATCTTTATTTTTATCTGAGTCTTTATTTGTCTTGTCCAAGTACTCCATACTTCATATGTAGCTAGTAAGGTAGGTACATAGATAGATAGATAGAGCAATTTCTATATCTGATACACACTGTAACAATACAGAGACAGTGAACAGTTAAACAGTCCCCATCAAGACAACCCCTGCAAGACACTCAGGAGTTATGTCATCGGCTATGCCGTATGGAGTGCATTGTGTGGTATACACAAGGACATACCTTTCCTGTTCCGCATCTACATGCAGCTAGACAGACAAATCTGCAGATCCTCAAGGATGCCTAATGTCAGCACCACTGTTCAACATCATCCTGATCCATGTCACACAGAAAATAACAGATAGAGAGGAATCTCTTGCATCCGCAACACTGTACTCAAACGCCATTGGACTGGCCATGACCTAGCCACACACATATGCCTACTGAGGATACAGTATGGCTGGACTGGTAATTAGTAAAGTTTAAACCCAATTCATACACATCAACAGAGGTATACAACAGACATTCCTGGACAAGAATAGAAGGCACAGAGATGGCTTTATGTAACAACATTGTTTACCACAAAGGGCATCAAAAATTAGACTGATATAGAAAAGAACAAACTATCTATGTTGTGGCCTTTATAACTTAAACGTTGACAAGCAAAGATGTAACCAGCATTCAGTGAAGACTGAAATACACTATTTCATTTATTTCCTGCTCCCACAATCCCACAATGCCTAAACTGACATCATAGCTGTGTGGTTTCTAATAGTGATAAAAACGATCTACTACATCCCCCAGACACATTATGCCTTATTAGCAGAGTTGATAAAACATGTAGATGAGTGATTAATAAATTACTGAGCTAATGAATAACCTCAACTGACTGCTTCAGATGAAATCAAAACTTTATGGTCTGATTAATGCACTAATTGTGTGGTAGCTTTGTTGAAGAGGTTTAAAAACATGTTTGCATGTGTTTGTTTCTGTATATGTGATAATGCTGTGAGCTCATCTTCAATATTTTGTTTCCAGCATTGAGCAAACTTCTCACCACAATTTCAGACCAGAACAGAATGCCTCTGAAACAGCAGTGGAAACTTACTAAACAGAGAATTCTAAATGAGATAAAGGAGAACAGTTATGATGTCACAGCATGAGAAATTACATTTCAATATATGGGGCTCTGAATCTGCAGGAGCATAGCTCTCCCCATAATCCACACATCTCTGAACCACATCTACTGGGTCAGCAGCAGGTACCCTTGTAATTATAGCTTAGTTTACATAGCTTTCAACAGAGACAAACAAACTCTGAAAAAAATAGTACATACAAGAAAATTTTAAACATTTCACTCACTAGCACATCTCTTAAGGTTTTCGGAGAGAGGTTTAGTAACATACTTATTATGCAGCTATTGACCAGACGGCTTCCATTACACACACAGTCGGCCGACTTCAGAGAACTCACCACAACACTGACTGATAGTTGCCACCACTGATGGCTCTGTTGGCGATTCAACATGTTAAATAACAATATCGGCAGAGATGTGCCACTCAAATTTGGGTCACAGACACTCATCAATGGGCCCGATGCTATAAGACATCTGACTGTCGGCCCGGTGTGCACCCATTTTAAAGGAGAAGTCTGGTGAGAAATGGACTTGACGTGCATTTGAACATGTTAACAAATATGAACTTTTGTCAAATAGCCCACCTCCATTCGCCCCCAGCATTTCAAAATACAGCACTTTTAGCTGATCCTTCAAACAGGCATAGCATGCTGGTGCTAAGGGCATAGTGTTGCCCATGCAAAGAAATCACTATTTTAGTATTTTTACATCATTAACAAGGCTCAAAGTAGCTCCACACTTCATTGGTAGAATTCCGAGGGCCCTGACATTTAAAACAAGGCACTGTACTCGTAAGTGTACAGATAGTTTATTCAAAAGACAGATTGAATAAAACATGCACAAATTTACACATTTATATACACACTTATGCATACATGCATACACATACTCACACAAACACACACACACACACACACATTGCTCTCTTTGTATAATTTCAGTTTCCATAAATAAAATAATTTTCATGTGATTTAGTAGGTTGTACTGTATGTCAGACAGTATGAAGTGCACCTGCTTCTGTCCAACATGTTTACATTACCGTCCTTCTAAGAAAATCAGATTAGCCAAACGCTAATATATGCTTCCACACCAGTTGCCACTGGAGAGGAACTGGGACGGAACAAGCAATTACTCCTTTCTGGCACTGGTGAGGACTGTGTGTGTGTGTGTGTGTGTGTCGGGGAGGGGGGGGGGGTGTCTATGAGCAGGATCTGGTATGAACAAAGCAGTTTTTTGTATAGAATGTAAACAATCTTAACGCATTAGTGACTAACGACTAATAGTTACGAAAAATAGTTGCTCAAGAAAAAGCCCCAGTTTTGTCTGTATAGTGTAGGAACATGAAAGTTGGAGGCCTCCTGGGTCAAGTGTCTACACATGTCAAAACTAAAAATGGCCTTATATTTCGGCAGATGAAGCTGTAGGTTTTCCATCCATATCTTTAAAGGACAACTGAAGGACAGCTGAATCCAATGGTACCAAGCACTAATTATTATAATTTCTGAGATAGAATACTTTTTCTTAAGGAACTATACTTTTTAAAACACTGTTTACTCATTAATGACCACGGTGGAATTGTCACACAGACCCCCACAAAAAATACACACCAACATCGGCAGTCACAAGCAGCCACTCTATCTACATTATATAGTACTGTATTGTGAGACCTGTCCAAGTGGGAGGTTACATTCAACTGAATTTCAGCAAATCTGACACAGAAACATGTAGAAGTTTGTGTGAAAGGTGGAATGATATATAAAGTTTTATCAATTTTGATCTTGGATGAGAAGTTATGTAAGTATGTTTTCCATACTTAAACGTGCAATGATTGAGCTATGTTTCTCATCAAGTCTCCCTAAAATCAAACAGGAAAATATTTTTTTACAATAAATTCCTAGTCTATGTGGGCCATAAGTGCATTAAATGATTTGATCAACACAACTTGTATTTTTGACTTTGACTTTTTGACTAATGCAATTTATTTCTTGTAATGTCTGAATGTCAGTCACATTCACAAATCCACAGGGTTAACACAATTCAATACCTGCTAGCAGAGGAAACCTATAACTTAAACTCATCTCTGTAAACAGCATTACATATGTGCATGGCTGAAGGAAGGCACTGTATTGAAAACAAGGGATAATTTGTGTGAAATATCAGTCCACCACTTAGCATGACAGGGCCTGGACTTCCTCAGTGCGCGAGTGTGTGGCACAGGCAACATAGTCAAGTGCATAAACAGCACTGACAAGTGCACAATTTAATTTACTAGACAAGCACTGTGAAGTAGTATTTCAAGACATGAAAATTGTATTGTCTCTCCAAATCAATGTCTAGTTACATCTCTCATTAAAAAATATGTGTCTGTCTCTGTGTGTGTGTGTGGGGTGGGGGGGTGGGGGTTACACAGGAATTTTTGCACACCTCACTAAAAGAATATTACCAGTCTTAGACATAGAATGGAAGACCATTTTGCTGTGTCTTTGATGAATTTGGAGAGCTATCATGGAGATGAGTCATGGCTGTGCCATCTTTCATGAAAATCTTCAACTTAGAAACAGCCACTAAAACATGGGCAAATTAAAACAAAGCCTGCATGTGATGTCAATTAACACAAAGCAATTGTAGTTCAATTGTGGCACAATACCCAAAGTAAATTTAAGGTTTTAATTGGGCTTGTAAAATTGCAGTTTAGCTTTTTTTGATAAAACAAAGTTGAATATATTCTATTTTAACATCAGAGAAGAAGACAGACTCGACTGCTTTTCCTGGGCAGAAACTGTGGGAGTGTGCTTGCTCGAACCCGCCGCAACACTGCAGACGAGACAAAATGATTCAGGCATCAGAGATGTGGTCATATGTCCTCACCAAGTCTCCCATTTATGTCACAAACATATGAAGAGATATGAGCCAAAATATATTTTTGATAGTTACTGGGCCCCCTAGTGGTCAAATGAGGCCAAATTTATTGGATGTAGTCGGGATGGGGTCCCAGTCACCAAAATTAGTCTTGATACATTGAAGCATTGCCAAGGTATGAGCTCGCTTCCTGTTTGGCAGCTTTGCCGCCCATTTTGGTGGACTCAGACAAAGTGTGTGTGTGTGTGTAGTGTGTAGCTGTGTGTGTCTGTCTATATGTGTATGTTTGGGTGTGTCTGTCTGTCTATGTGTATTTATGTGTGTCTGTGTGTGTCTCTGCCTATGCATGTGTGTGCACCGGGTTCTGTGTGGGTGGCCGTGTGTGTGTGTGTGTGTTCACGTGTGTGTGTGTTTGTGCATGTGTTTGGTCAATAGCTTCATCATCCCGGATCATCCCGGACGTCTTAGAGTTAGAACGGTGTCTCTATCACCCTAACACCCTGGGAAGAGTACTGGTGCACAAAAATGTAAACTTAAGAAGATCTATAGTGTGAGCCTTCGGCTGCTAAATACTCTATACAAACTAAATACTCTATTCAATCATTCTATGTCCCCTTTAAAACATCTTAACACATAAGAGAAGGTTAGAAGTCAGAACCACAAGTGCAATAAGGCTATTTTGGCTCTGGTCATAACTGATAAGACAGTACAACTGAATAATCAAAGTAGGCTACAAGGACTCTTTAGTACTGCTCATTGTCAAACCATAGTTGGTCAGCAGCACCGTTATAAGACAACCTGCACTATTTTAGTGCAAGGTGTTTTAAATAGGTTCTAAATACAGTTGAATATAGTTTAAGATCCTCCTCATTTATTGTGTTTATTCCTTTTTTATATGTTGTTCAGTTGGTCTTGTTGGCAGTGATGCCTGCAGTGTTTCAGCTCTGCCATTTGTACTACAAAACTCTATACATTAAGTCTACACTTTATAGTTGTATAGACAGTTTATATTTGACTTCAACAGATTCCACAAGTTCTGTGTATGATACTGAAACAATTTGTTGATTGCCTTAAATAGTTTTTAGCTCAGTCCAAGTAATGATGTTTGCTTCCCATTTACAAAGCAAAGGATTGCCGTGCGGTGCTCAGTGCTCAATAGGCTATGTTAAAAACTAGATTTATGACTATTGTGACTCAAAAATTAGCGACACCATGTCAACAGATCCACCAAACAAACAAATAACGGCTAAGTTAGAATAACCATGTCAGAATGCTAACCAGCTTGTAACAGCTCTAGAAGTGCAGCATCATTACATGCAAGTCAATGGAATAGTGGAGTGCTGCAGAGGTTGTAATGACAAAATCAATTATATCCACATCATATTGACCCTTTGGATGTTTATAGTCTTTGTGCTGGTCTGAGCACATAATGCATAGGGCTCACCTGTCCAGACTCATGGCGGTCATGATGATAGCACAGGCCACCTGGTTACAGTTGTCCAGGGAAGAGATGACGGTGCAGAGCGTGTTTCCGAACACCCAGTGCCCACCTCGCGCCCACTGGTGGATGAGGAAGGGCATGACGGTCACGTGCACCAGGTCTGCCCCTGCCAGGTTGCACATGTACACATCGGGCACTGTCTTCTTGGGGGACCTGTGCAGGGACACCTGTGGTTGATACACTCTAATCATCCCAGTCTCACAGCAAACAGTCAGCCCCCAAACGCAGTGTGACTTGTAAAGACAAGTGTGTGTGTGTGTGGTGTGTGTGTGTGTGTGTGTGTGTGTGTGTGTGTGTGTGTGTATATGGTTCAAGATTTCCATTGATGAAGGAGGGTGCAACCATGCTTCATGTTCATTATAGCTCTTTGGCCATGCACCTCTTCTAATTCAAAGCCATAGCAAAGTTGTTTTCCATTCAATGTCTCCTTTAATGACATTACATTTTTTTCAATCAGCAGATGTTTTTTATCCTTCATTTTAAAACGGATATTTACAGTCCTTAATTATGATTGGTTGAATACCCCGGGATATAGCACAGCTGAGACCACATTTTGTTATATATTGCTGCAGCATTCAAGGGTTATGTTGGCTGCCTTTGTTCATTACTTGGCAAACATTCATCTGAAGAAAATATATTTCTTGGCGGGGGAATAGATGTTCAGGAATACAGTAAATCTTTACATTTCTTGTTGCTGTGGCTTTGTCTAATGAAACCGAGCTAAGTATGTGTGGTAACCATTTTAGAAAAGCAATAAGCCCCTTTCAGTCTGTTCTATACTGTGAATATAGCACAACTGAGGGTGCTTAACATCATTCAGTTTCGCTCCACTCGCTTAATACCTAACAACACCCCTCAGCTGTGCCAAAAATACTTTAGAACTTTATAAACTGTCTCTGGCTGTGCTATATTGATGGTATAGAATGGCCTCTCGGGACTTATTGCTTAAAGGAATACCAGGCAAGCCTGTGACTTATTGCTTAAAGGAATACTAAGCAAGCCTGTGACTTATTACAGCTCCCTTACAGTAAAATAACACCAACCTCATACATTCTAAGAAAAACATGTGGATTTCTTTGCAAACCAAAGAATAGGAACTAGCAATGAACATTTTCAATGAGTTATGTTGACTGACCAGGTAATAAACATGATTTCAGTTTAATTCATTAAACATAGGGGCACATTATCATAGTGCTGTAATGTGCAATGAAGCCATAGAGGGTGCTAAGAGTGCCTTTATTCACCCTTTAATGAGCCATTCAACCACTGAAGTGACTACGAAGCTGTTAAATTAACCTAACAGCATAAAATGTTGCCTGGTGTGCCTTTAACTACCACATCAGGATCTTGGAACACACCTACAACCTTCTGCCAGATTCCTGATCTTTTACCACTACCATCACCACAACCACTACAACAATAACTGTAAAACACATGCATGAAACTACGCCTGATATTTGCTGTCCATAAAGAATCCCATTATTTTCCTGAGTATTCATTGTATTGTACTGTATGACACTATAACTTCAAGGTAGGCAAATCATCACAGACATGGGTTATATGGCACAACAGTGCGACATTGAGCAGAGATATGGATCGTTGCATCCATTCAAACACACTTCAACTAAAGGAGGTCAGTTGCGCTTAAGATTTAGGTGCTCACGGAACCAGGATCGCAGAATCAATACCTGATCCTGGACCAGGGCCACCTCTATAGACTGAACCCAAGAAGGAGTTTTATTGGGTGCAAACGACGTAAAAATTAGTAAGTGGTAACGTTTCCACGTCCTCAGATAACTATATTCTACTTGTCATCCAACACAGCCATGAAGTCCAAACATTGTGGAATACGTAATATCTTTATTATCTACAGAACATTCTCCTGTCTCATAATTCATTAGTTGCATATTAACTAGCCCACAGTACTTTTGCGCCGTGATAGTTGTAGCCTAACCCAATTAATGGTGAGGGAATTCTAAATGCCCCTGTCAACAAAAGGGTGATGATAGTGATAATGATAGTTTTTCGAAGAACTAAGGGAAATTTATGAATTTAGGAACCCCCGCCCCTGGTAATAATCTGGTAATGCTCCAGATTATTGGCAGGCTATCGACCTATAGTAGACATAAAAGTACTGACAAAATAGAATATAGACAAATAAAGCATAGAACATACCTGAGAATAGTAGCTAGTACCAGAATGTTCCCAACTAAGCCCGTGGAACAGAGAAAACCTACGAAAGCTGGTAAAATTGTTGTTTCTGTGACCTCGACAATACTGTAATACTCATCGTTATCGACATCGCCATTCCATGAGCTGTTTGGTGAGAGGGTGCCGTTCCCAACTGTTGAATCTACTTCATTCATCTTTCTGTTCGTAAATACAGCAACAATTGGTCCTTTCCGACAATTAAATAAGTTCAGCATCCATAGATAGCAAATCTTTGATTTGTATTTTCTGGATGAATAGTAGCTCTGCTCTCAAAGTAGAGCATTTCTTGCCCTTGCGCTCCTTAAGACCTGTGTTTTGCGCACAGCGCGCAAGGTGCACTGTATTCCTTGCGACAAGTGCAAGCCTCCACTCACAAGCTCTCATGGTAATTGGGAGGGATGTGGACAGCAAAGGCTGAATCATCGCAGAGGACAGGCAAAGCGTGCTTCACGCACTCTCGTCCAAGCGCACACCACTTTGAAGCTGCAAAAGGACCATTCCTTGAACTATTTAGTGAGCCCCTATATGAATGTTAATCCGTTGTTATCCAGGTTCAGCCCTTGGCCATCCTATGTGTTTTCATAGACACGAAAGAACTAGCTGCTTATTAACATGCACATTATTAACATACTAGCCATTTGTTAGTCATTACAAATCACTTATTTTGCATGACCTTATTCTACCCATAATAGCCCATTAACTAAGAATTTGTGCTGTATTATCTCCTAATTACAGCTTATTTAGAGTATGTCAGTTGTATGAATTATGATCCCAGTATCCCTTGTTCTATGAGGGTGCTAGAACAACAGGAACAGTTATTCTCAGGAACAATTATTCTCAATCAAGTAGACGTAATTAGTACTTATTTGGACACTATTAGCACTTGTAGCTGTGGGCTTTGTTCCAATAAATAGACCATCTTTTCTAAGTGTTATTGAAGGAGAATAACTCTCCCTGTACTACCGCCTTATAGCCTACTAACCAAACCGTATTAGGATTATAATTCATATACAACTGGCTAACTGGAAATAAACAGCAATTAGCTGTTAATATTGGAGAAATTCTTATTTAATGGTCTGTTATGGGTAGAATAAAGTTATGCAGAATAAGTTATTCATAAGTGATTTATAATGACTAACAAATAGCTAGTATGTTATTAATGTGCATGCTAATGAGCAGCTACTGTATGGCGAGCATGTGTGTGCTAATATAAAATGTTACCGTGATTTCCTATTACTTAGAAGACTTTGGTTAATATTGCTTTTTAGACATGATTCATCTAGGTATTTTTAGTGACCAGGTGAAGGCGATTAGGTGAAGAACCTCAGAAAAATGCATTTAAAATTTCATGCACAGCGAAAATTGGTCCTGTACTGGAAGCCAAATGTCAGTTTTACTTAGGCTATCAGGCAGGTGTTTATCTGACCAAATACACATAACAAGACAGCTATTGTCTGAAGCGATGAAACAGACTGAGAGAGACTTTCACGGCGAGAATGAAGAGATGAAATGATTCCTTTTGATGCTAGAACATTAAAGTTGGATGCATCTGCCTTTTCACATCACAAGTGCATGAGCAGGATATATCTCTTCAGGAGGCAGAGATAGTCTGTTAGGGCGAAATTCTCAGAGGTGCAAAAGTCCAAAAAAGCGCCGTGAGTGTGATGTGGATGCCTTTCTGATTATCGCATGACAAAGCTGAGCGGTGGACTCAAAACGAGACAGAGGGGTTAGAGTCGGAAAAATAAGCAGTGAATGAGAAAGTGAGAGACTTCATGAGAGGCGCAGTATGAGTATATGAAAATCTGACAGACACTTGGAATGGACAGATCAACTTAGCATCATAGAATTTGCCTTTGCACAATGGAATTTGAAGGCAAACATCTTGGACAGATGGACAGAATTTCAGACAACTGTACAAGTACAAATCTAGCGTAAGGGTGAATAGATAACTGAGGACATTTCATGATGATATTTATTAGTTAAAAATTACCCACATACAGCCACCTGTGGTGTCTCACTTTTAGACATTCAAATGAATATTTCATAGACTATGAAAATATGATAGAGTATGAGTAATTCTGTTTTTTCAGGTCTTTTCATGATCGTGAGGAGCCTTTTAGCTTGCAAGAAGACTGCATAAGTCAAAATATGTTCTGCATCAGCAACCAATATTACAGTCTAAGTTTCATCTAATCTCTCACTGAACTGTGCTTCAGGCCATGTCAGTTTCATTCATATGATCTCTTAACAGAAGAGCTTAACAACAAAACATGATTTCAATTTTTTTCACATTGAACCGATATGCAGTCCTGCACTTTTCTCTGCTGATAAATTTTACCTCCACCTCACTGTGAACCTCAGTGATCTGTAGCAGTTCTACATGTGCCTCGTCTTTTGTTGTCTGTCCTGTCCTTTGTCTGTTGGAAATGCTCTACTTTAAGTAGTTACTGCACTTTATGTACATCTATAATGTGTGCGCATTAATGTAGCCTGTATCAGTGTCTTTTTATATATTTTTATATATTTTACCACCACCACTCGATCAATGGTGAGTCATTGTTTTGTCTCATGGTTAAAATGGTGTATGGTGTATGGTTAAAAATGACAATAAAACCTACTTGACTTGACTTGACTTGCCTTGGTTATGCCTCAAGGTGCTCTGCAGAGCTCAGCTTGAGCTTGGGCCCTACTGTAATAGAAGTTGAAAATTGCCAATGCAATGATGGCTTTTCCTGTTAAAAGTGTTTTTGCTACCATCGCCCCAGTATGGCTACCACCACATTCATTCGCTTTCACAGGGCCTCAAAAAAATTGCAAGAAAATTTACTATGTTTGTAACTATAGCATTCAAACAATAACAAGTCCAGGGTATGTCAGTTTGTTGAAGTTGAAAAAACTCTTATGTAATGATGGCTTTTCTTGTTAAAAGTGTTTTTTTCCTTGCCACTATCTCCCCCATATGGTTACCACCATCTTTGCTCACTCTCACAGGGCCGTAGAGGTTCCATCAAGTACTCCTGATCAAGGCACTGTAAATCAGTGTCATTTAAAATGACTGTTATTCACCATGAACACTCAATTAACCACTGATGCCAACATTCACTCTGGGTTGCTTACTGTACTCACAGAATAATTCTAACTGATGATTTAAAAGCTAAGTGCTGATCAAAGGTTTCTCAATGCATCTGGTGCTCTTAGAGGGCCATCTGGTGCAGCCAGCAGAACAAATGCATCTTTCAAATTTGATTGGAAAGAAACATATTTCCCCATTACTATTGTTAAATGCAGAAATACAGCAAACTGTCAAGTTGCCTTTCAATAAGGGATTATGTTTGAGGACATTTAGTCTATGACTGAACCCTATTTGTTTGTAGCTTTTTTTAAAGGATACAACTGGACAACCAATGACATTTCTCAGTCCTTCCCTATTTCTCTGTCCAACTCATTTCCTGTCACTCTCTACTGTCCTATCATAATAAAGACAAAAAGCCTTTCCCTATATCATTAGCCATTGAAGAGCTTGAACAACACTAGAACAACACTGGACCAAGTTCAGTCATTAGATTGTCTGACAGACTGAAGGAAAACAATTTACTTCTTGTGTAGCCATGGCTCCTGAGGCCTCCTCCTCTGTGGCCCTCAAGCTACCTCTGAGGCTTTCAGACCTTGGGTTTAGTAAAAATAATTTAATCCGTCATGGACGTTCAAATGATGATGATACTGAGTTCAACTGAAAAAATGGAACAATGAATAGCTGAGGCCATCGTATACTGGTTACATACTGAATAACAATAAACCCATCAGTAACTAGATCAGAAAATATCCAACTGTAACATAGATGAAGAAAAACAGCATTGCAGCTTTAATGCCTCTAGGCTCTGAACAAAAAAGAGAGTAGGTTATGGAACTCCTTTGGTGAAAAAATATCACTTGGTGGACTGAAAGAACATCCTCATACTACAGAGAATTCAAGGTAACAATAAAAACTGCCAATATAGATTATTTATTTAAAGAAACGGCAGGTTTAACTCACTTGGATTAACTCACTTGAAGTTTTTCGGTGCTTCAGAACATTTGGACTTTTTTTGTGTCACTGGATTGAGCTGAAAGTGAGCGAATGTAACTTGTGTGTGTGTGTGAGTGTGTGTGTGTGTGTATGTAGCGCATGTTATGATGCTGTTTCTGAGAGAATTCTAAATGTGCCAAAGAGAAGAGTTAAGATCTCAAAGCATGAGAAATGATTAAGTCCAGTGAAATTGACAGCAAATTGAAATGATCAAAAGGATACCTACAAGACAGAATAAAAACTGTTTCTGATAAATTACCTTGGAATGACAAACACCTTTTTTCGCCATGACTGTCTAAACAGTATACCTCACTGTAAGGGAAAAGATACAGCAAAATGCATTAATAGATCCATTATGAAACTGCTGTTTCTATCTGTCATTTCCTCACTAGACCATTGTTGTGTGTGTGTTGGTTTCATAGAAGATGAAACACTCTGTCTGAGATTAAATGTCTGTTGACAGGATTGTCATGATAAAAAAGCAGTTATATAGACAATCTCAGCTGCACTACAACATAAGTTGCTAAAACCAATATGCCGCCTATTTGTGACATTCATATATCAGTAACAATAAAATCAGTGTCGTGCGCAATATTACACTCAAAGTTGTATTCTCAATAAACACTCAATATTCCCCTGGCAGTGATGTCTTACAGCCCATGTGAACTAAGAGTCTCAGTGACAACAAAATGGTCCGGAGTGCAGTGGGCATTATGTACAGAGGATCATGGCTCTAGACTAGTTAAGACACTCGGTCAGATGATCCAACACAGTCAGAGATCCCTGACTGAGCTGCTTGGAGTGTGTTGGTGTGTTGGTGTGTGTGTGTGTGTGTGTGTGTTGTGTGTGAAAGAATCTAGTGCTTCAGTCAGGCCAGATGAATGAGTTGCATGGGGAGCGCTGAAGGGAGGGTAGGTGAAGTTGAAGCTGGTGCTTTGAGGTTACCTGCCAGGGCATTAACTTGCCTTTCATAACTAAGTCCCCTGTGATCTCACTTCAGCCTGTCGAAGAATGTAATTTTCCAAGACACAGCTATGCTCATGGAATGCTCCAGTTCTTTTATGTGCAGTGTTGGGTGTGTTTGTGGATGTGTGTGTGTGTGTGGGGATGTTGGTGTGCAAATACTTCATGAAATATTTAGACCTGGCCTCTAGCCTCAACTATGGAAACTCATGTTTGATGACTCATATTGTTCAAACTGAATGTGTAGAGGGATTTCATCAGTAAGTGAAGAGTTCAGATGCATTTTGTGTTAAATTTACAAAAAAATAGTTGTATAATTTTGATCGACTTTATCATCAGCCCAACTCCGACTGGATTGTTTTGGCTTGATTTGTTTTTACCAGCTAACATTGAAATTACAGTTTGACAGAGATTACTTGGAAATGACTGGAGATGGACAGAGGGGTTTGCATCTGAACTCTTACAAATATTTTGTTTTGCTACAAACCACTGCTGCCGTTCATATCCAAAGACAAACAATGGCAATTTTGAGAGGTAATAAAAACACCTTTATTGAGTTCATTTATTCACTTACTGCTTTAGATACCTTCATAGTTGACAGGGTGACAAGACACAACAATGTACAAAGCATTAAGAACATGTAAAAACAGTGCTAGGATCAATAAAGATAGGTCATCTTCCTCCTCTTCCTCCTTAGCTTTCACTGCTCCCTGTCCAGTCCCCTGACAATTGTAATGCCTGTCACAACTTGCAGGACTGGATGGTCATGGCTTCCTCCGGCCAGCGGTACGAGTCGACGGCAAACTCCTCGTAGTCTGTGCTGTAGATGAGTGAGCGCACCAGGGCCTCCTTATCTTCTGGCTCAGGGCGCAGTGTGGCCATCTTGTGCTTGTATGCATACTCTACTATCTGTGTGTGCAGAGGGAACAGAAGGAATGGACACACACACACACACACACCACACACACACCACACACACACACACACAGAAAAGGATTTGAATATATGTGCCACATGGTACATAGTAAACAGAACTGAACTGTCAGTATAAGCTGACACTTTAATGAAATGTACATAAATGAGCTCCAATAACTATAAATTATGTAATATGTACCCTAGTAACATAGCTGTATGTTTATTGAAAGTACTCTGATGGAAGTAATTTGTTGTGCTTAAACAATGAACCCAAAGTGCTCATCTATTTCAAGGTGTACTGCTTACTGTAGTGAAATGGTTGATGGTTGAATGTTACTTTTTGGCAGCAGGCAGGCAACCTGAATATCCAATCAATTGCTCTCTTCCACCAATGGCTAGGTTGAATCAGACCCAAACATGCTAATGTTGCAGTCAGTGTAGGACACTTCAAAGAGATTTGGGTACTGTACAGCGTGCTTTCAATTGTTAATAGTACTATGTAAATAAAAATCAACTGATCCTTAATGCTTAATGCAAGGCACATAATCCTTAACACAAACTGAATTTTGTTGTGAATCACAATGACAGACTTCACTGAATACTTGCTTCCTTTGAAGCTTGTGCTTATCTACCATTGGCCTGAACCTTTCATTTATTATTGACCTGTACCTTTGATTTGGCTGGAGAGAGCACAAATGTTTTTTTGGACACTACAATATTTGTCTGGGACTCAGGCCTCAAAGGCTTCTTTGTAAATCCCACTCAACCCCTGTTATGACCCCGGAGAATTATTCTACCTAAAGTGCTGAAGGAACCATGCTTTCCTCAGCAGTTAGCCTAGGGCATTCATGAACTCATGAAATGAGTATTCCGGGCAACGCCAAGAGTAGATGTGTTTCAAGATCTGTCTCCACAAGGACACACACGGACACACACACACACACACACACACACACACACACACACTATTGGCAGAGGGCATTTAGGGGGCAAAGGAAGGAAGAGACAAGGGTAAAGTGCTAGTCATGTCACCTTGACGGCAATCTTGAAGGACACATCACGGATTGAAGTGAGGGGAGGATAGAGTCGTCCTTCGGAGAGGTCCTTTTCTGTCACCAGGTCAGCAATGGTCTGCACGAGAACAGAGACCATCACTTACATAATGCATTACCATGTTACATAACACATAAACATGATAAGTGAAGTGTGTGTGTGTGCGTGTGTTTATGTATATGGTGTTATTTTCTTTTCTCATTCACAGAGTGCACAGCAGTAACCACAGAGACATGACCAATAAAAAAAAAAAAAAAAATTGAAATGGCTGAAATGCTTGGGAGACAATGGATCTCACAGGGCATACTTTTTAAAAGGCCATAATTTCTGAGCAATAACTATTAACATTCTAAACATTACACGTCAGCTTATCAGTCATGAAATGCAAATACCAGCCACCAGAAATTACTGAAAATTCTGTTGATATAGAGCAAATAGACAATACATGTGTAAATATGTAAACAGTCCAACAAAACATAACATTACATTGCTAAAATCATAAAGGCATATCCAAAACCAACCCTGATAAATGGAGATGTAGATACACACACACACACACACACACACACACACACACACACACACACACACAAAGTCACAAGCATAACATTCATCTCCTTCTCTCCTAACTAGCAGTGTGCTTGAGAGAAGATAAAGCTCAAAAACAATTTCAAAGCTTGGCTCTCTTCCTGGACCCAAGCTAAAGCTCATCTTTCTGTACCTCCAAACTCCCTGGCTTTAGACCACAGCCTCACGTCTCTTTTCTCTCATCTCCTCATGTCAATATTACATACACAGCTGCAAGATGCTCATCAGGACCTTATGTTTGTCCTTAGTCCGTGTGTCATAAAGACACAAGGCCTGGCCCTGGTACTTCAATCCTATGCTTGACTAAAATGTATCCGAGTTCAAATACTGTGATTGGTTAGCTTTGCGATGTCGAGATGAATGGTGGATGCACAGTCATAACAAATAGAGGGAAGAAAATGGAGCAGCAACGGAAAATAAATCAATTAATTAATCAATTAATAAATACATACATAAATAAATAAAACTTCATTTGTTTCCTGATTACAAAGCAAAGACTGCAGGATAATTTGATTGAATTTTTTTTTTTTTTTTTTTTTACATGGCTGTACTATAGCAGCTTCAGGAGCAAACTGGACTAATCTATGTTCTGGCATTTCACAATAATTGAAGTAAATGTAATTGAACAGTTCCAAAACTCAATACGAATTGCTAGGGGGGGTTCCAGAGGTAAAAACAAACAAACAAACAAACAAAATATCCCAGGTTTGTCTGGTATGCCTTTTAAATAGAATCCCTTCTATTTACTAGCTTCCTGGCGGCTGTGGTGCAGTTTGAGCCGCGTGTGTCATGCAGGCACACACACAGGCAACGTGCAAGCTTGAATCTTTTAACGTGCACGCTGAATCGAAAGGGGTACAAAACTGGTTGCCACTTGTATGCACTGTTTGCGGTGTGAACAGTTCCTTATAGGGAGGCTACACCTACAGCATTCCAGAAGCATTTTAATTGTTTCGCAATGTCGTATATGCCACAATTAAATTCCATGATAATCAGTCAGATTTTTGATTGTAAACTGCAGATTGTAGCCTGGGGCCTAAACTAAAGATTATTGAGCACATCATCTGTAACTTATCACCATATCTGTTTTTTAGGAACCAGCAAAGATCATTTTTAAAGAGTTATATTGTCTGACAGGGAAATAGACATGATTTCATAAGGCTCATGTATAAGTTATTTTTGTTTTTGTTCTGTAGAGAGGTGATGCAGGCATCTTGCAAGTGCTGTATATTGGCGAAGAGGGGGAATCGAGAGAGCCTTCATCCCCAAACGAATCACTTGACCATATCTACCAGCTCCAGCTATTGTGGGTATCATTTGTATAGGCCTGTTTCATTCATCACAACTATGGCTACTCCACATTTCCAAGATTTCATCTAAGTTTAGGGCCTAAACAGTAATACAGAACCTCAAAAAAGTCAAATTTTCTTTAGTTACAAATTTCAGTTCACAATTCATAGAATTCATTCAATAAACTAGTTAATTAGAACTAGTTCGTGCACAACACTGATAGACACACACTGATAACGAAATCCATGCAATCAAACCCAGTAAGACTGGTGTTCATCCCCCACAAAACACTAGCCTCCTTGCAGAGGAGAAGCACAGAGCATTTTAAAAGCATATTATCCCTTTTGGATAAACAGATATTAACATGAACCGTCTACATTAACATGAACTACCTACATTCCATCTGCCTTGGCCAATCACCACACACATGCATATTGTGTGACATTAGCACGGATATTCACATTAACTCACTTTTATTCGTAGTGACAAACAAGGGACGGATTGATAGATTCACCTGTTGTTCAAAGGTGAAGGCCCTGATAACGAAACCTGTGCATCATTTATTAACCCTCAATATAATATGGATTTCAGCTGAGTCATGGCCATTAGGAAAAAATATACATAAACTGTTACGAAGGAACTCAGGCTGTTTACGTTTACATGCATTTAAAAACCTCGGAATGGAAATTACATGGTGGTTGTTCAATTATATGATGACCTGGGTGTTTATGAGTGTTTCACCCTTAGGTGACATGTGCTGTTTACGTTGTGCAGTACAGTGTGTCCACCTCTGGTGTCTGTGTTCTGTGTATGTGCGTCATATATGTCTGCTCAAACAAAGGCTATAGCTTTGTTCAAACACATCATCAGCAGGAGGTGAGAAGTGCATGTGGTAATAATGTATTACAGATCAAACCTAATCAGGGCAACATGTGTTCAGGAAGCAGAAGAGACTAGTTAATGTATTATACATGCACAGTATATGAGTGCATTCGGTTTATGTGTGTGTATGTGTGTGTGTGTGTGTGTGTGTGTATGCTTATGGGAAGGGAGCGTGTGCACAATGTGTGCATATTTTGCTTTTACTATAAACACTAATCGTTATGCAAATACAGCTAATGTCATAGTGAGAACACAAGGACAAGGCTGTATCTAAATAGCTAATGCATGTTTCCAAAAACATCATCTGATGTGCATTCAAGTGTGTGTGTGTGTGTGTGTGTGTGTGTGTGTGTGTGTATAAAGACAGCTTTGGATGGAGCGCATGTTACCTCAGCAGTGGTGAGGAAGATGTCATCAGTGATATGTCGGACGGCACAGGCCGAGATCCCCAAGGCCACACCAGGAAATACGTAAGAGTTGTTGCCCTGACCAGGATAGAATTTGCGGCCATCGGGAAGTGTCACAGGGTCAAACGGGCTTCCGCTGGCGAAGATGCCTCGCCCCTGTGTGAAAATAAACACACACACACGCATGCACACACACACACACACCACACACACACACACACACACACACAAAACATGTATTAACCGCACCCTTGTATTAATCACATCAATGTATAAGCTACAGTTTATTGAACATTATTTAACAAACCAAAATCAGATCATAATATATCAATTCATAATAATTAATGTATTAACCTTGGTTAATAGATGGGAAATTATGGTATACACACACACGCACACACAACACTCATACTCACACTCACAGGCACACACAAAAACAGTACCTCTGTAATGGTGTAACACTGCTCTGCAGTGCACTCTGCTTTGCTGGTAGGGTTGCTGAGAGCAAATATGATTGGTCTCTCATTTAATGATGCCATGTCCCTGATGATCTGCTCCGTGAAGGCTCCAGCAATGGCTGCCACACCTGAAACATAACGAGTCAATCGATACAGGTCAATTAACACACACACACACCACACACCAACACACTAGGTTTGTCAAAAGAATCAATATTTGGATACTACAGTAATCGATAACCAAAATTCTGTACAGAATTAGACACTCTTTAGTGATTCCATGTCATATCAGGACACTTTTAGACTTTGAAGAGAGAGTGCGTGAGTGCGTGAGTGAGTGAGTGAGTGAGTGAGTGAGAGAGAGTGAGTGAGTGAGTGATGAGTGAGGAGTGGTGAGTGGTGAGTGAGTGAGTGAGTGATGAGTGAGGTGAGAGAGAGAGAGAGAGAGAAAAAATGGACAGTACTGTAGTGAAAAGACTGACAGGCACAGGCTTAGGCTGGCATTGTTTCAGTGGTCATAAGGCTGGTCGAACCTTAAGACCATGATATTGCTTGCCAGATGGTAGCAGCTAAAACAGTCCACGACTAAGATGGCTGGGGTCTTTACTGATTCTTTTAGTCTTCCTGATGCATTGCTTCTTATAGAAGTCCTGAATGGAGGGCAGATCACAACCACAGATGCTTTGTGCTGTACACACTACTCTTTGCAGTGCCTTTCGCTTGGTAGCAGAGCAACTTCCAAACCATGCAGCGATGCTTGCAGTCAGGATGTTCTCTGTGGTGCCTTTATAAAAGGCCATCAGGATCTTTGTTTACATACCAAACTTCCTTAGTCGTCTGAGATGGAAGAGATGTTGCTGAGTTTTTTTTCCCGATTAGAACGAGACTGAGCAGGCCAAACCTACAGACCAATTCTGGTACAATTATGAGCACAAACCTACCGATTGAGCTGTTAGTGTTTTAATGTCATAATTGGTACAGGATAGCAACGATAGAACGGACTGCTTAAGATAATATCTCAGACTCAGTCGCAAATGTGTCAACAATGGAAAGAATTGCAGTGTTTCAAATCTGTCACCCAAACACACATAGCGACTCCTGCCGTGGCTGAACACTGCAACTAATGTTGATTACCTTGGATTACCTATGACTGGCCCGGACGTTCCATCGTATCAATTAATAATTGGTAATAATCAGTTAATAATCGGTAGGTCTGTTTCTAGCACAAGACACATCAGGACACAGTGAGTGTTCACACTACAGAACATACAGTATGTGGATACACACATCTTAAAACACCTCCACATGTGATTTGAGCAATCAGATTCCAAACCGTTTACTTCGTTGTTCACATCTATATTTCGAACAAGCCACTTGCAATCAGATTTACGCAAAAAACACAATGGGCTCTGTGCATGGCAGACTTAAAGTCCCAGAGGGACTTTTGTCAGGATGGTCACTCTTTTCCGGTAATTAGCTTTTAGGTTGGTAAACAATTGTGTAATGAGGCTATAGCTACGAGCTGACTGCAAAATGAACCCTGAACTGGCGAGTAACATGGAGAGCTTATTAGTTGGGCTTACTTTCGATAGTAAGCTGGTATAACTACACTATACAACTAATACTTATGCCTAATATCAATCCAGCCTAATGTACTTCACAAAAATAAACGGTCACTGGAAAGAGGGGACTTTTTCTGGGACTTTTTGTCTTCCGTGCCCATTCCAATGACTAGTGCGTACAAGCTCTCAGTTTCATGGGTTTGTCATATGACCAAATCAGCATGCTGAGGTTCATGAAAATCGGTGTCAAACACACAGGTATACATATCCTTCTGTTACGGTCAGCTTAACATGTGAACATGGCAAGTGCTGCTGCTGAGAGTTAAGATAGTCAGTAAATTTTTTTGCCTCCAGCAATTTTCCCCTGTTGTGATATCAAAAATGGCATTTCTCTAGATATCATATCAGGTTTGAAATTCTGGAACAACACAGACAGACAACGCATTTTTCACTGCCTGGAATTTAACCCTCTGATGATCAGATTTTGGGGCTTTGGGGAAAATTCATGCGTTTGATTGTGCACACGTGCATAAAATGCTGACAGATCATATAACTGTTGTGGCTGTCTTGTTCTTTTTGTGTTGTGCAAACACACACACACACAAGGTGGGTGTGGAGAAGCAGTGATAAGGTAAATTTATCATCTAAAATGAAGAAATTCTGTGTGAGTAAAAGAGCTTTTGGCTAAAGCTAGTGAGCTTACTGCCTATATCAACAGACATACTTGCTGCCTGGAGTTCTTTCTGTTCCCTAGGATATCTTGCCCTGTTGTATGCAGTCTTGCTCTCTGGTCATATGTGTGTGTGTGTGTGTGTGTGTGTGTGTGTGTGTGCATGTGCGTGTGCATGTGTGTGTGCGTGCACGTGCATGTGTGTGTGTGTGTGTGCATCTAGTAAGATACACATTGTTTTTGTCAATGTGAAAACAATCTGCAAAGATGAGTGAGTACTTTACAGGACTTTTCAGTTACCTAATGGATATGAGCACAATACAAGCACTCGTCACAAATAGTAAGCTGGTCACCTTAGTGATATTGTTGATTCTGTTTTTCTGTAAAAACGGGAAGAAAATGCCCCAGTGGAGGTAAAGGGCCAAGCAGTTGTTCTGCAATAATCAATGAAACGTCACAGCAAGGATGCGGGACCATGTGGCCTTATCAAAACATGATTAAATATGATGACTAGGAGACATAGTCAAGGCTTGTTTCTACATGAGCAAAGGTCTTTGGTATGATGGGGTTGTCTTAATAAGAGCCTGGTTTGACATTTTAATCAATGAAAAAGCACGATTCAGAGGGACCACATGCCAGCAGCAATGAACAGATCAAGCATCTCAGAAATGGCTATACATAAACTGTGTGTGTGTGTGTGTGTGTGTGTGTGTGTGTGTGTGTGTGTGTGTGTGTGTGTGTGTGCGCGTGTGAGCATGTCAGCAGCGGTGAATAGGCAGAAGCATCTGTGGAATGGCTATATGTAAACTACGCATGTTTGTGTATGTGTATTTCTGTGTGTATAGGGGTGAAGTGAGGGCATTTGATTGCTTGTAAGTGTGTGTGTGTGTGTGTGTGTATAAGCAGTGAATAGATGGAGGCATTTGAGAAATAGCTATACATAAAAGGTCTTGGTATGAAGGCGAGAGTCTGGTGCTACACATTAATCAATGAAAAAGTAAAGGGACCACATGTCAGCAGCAGAATAGATAGAAGCATCTCAGAAATGGCTATACATAAACCGTGTGTGTGTGTGTGTGTGTGTGTATGTGTATGTGTGTGTGTGTGTGCATGTGTGTGCGTGTGTGTGTGCCTGTGTGTGTGTGTGTGAGTGTGAGTGTGTGTGTGTGGAGGGGTGAAGTGAGTGCATTTGAGTGTGTGTGTGTGTAGGGGTGAAGTAAGTGCATTTGAGTGCTTGTTTGTGTGTGTGTGTGTGTGTGTGTGTGTGTGTGTGTGTAGGGGTGAAGTGAGTGCATTTGAGTGCTTGTTTGTGTGTGTGTGTGTGTGTGTGTGTGTGTGTGTGTGTGTGTGTGGAGGGTGAAGTGAGTGCATTTGAGTGTGTGTGTGTGTGTGTGTGTGTAGGGGTGAAGTGAGTGCATTTGAGTGCTTGTTTGTGTGTGTGTGTGTGTGTGTGTGTGTGTGTGTGTGTGTGTGTGTGTGTGTGTGTGTGTGTGTGTGTGTGCATGCGTGGTGAGCTGTATGATGTATACCTATAATAGCTGTTGGCTTAAGCTCCTTCACCACATCCCCCAGACTCTTCATCTCAGGGTGCTCATGGGCAAACCGCTCCTTCTCATGGGTCAGGTGGCCTCGGCCCTAAGAGAGAGAAAAAGAGAGGGAAGAGAGGGAAGAGACAGAAAGAGAAAGAAAGACAGAAAGAAACATGAAGCAATTATGAAATCTACTGACTTCAAATTCTCAGTCCAAAAATGCTCTTTGGTCAGTTTTTGGCATGAAGGTGGGCAACATTGGCTGAGGTCATCCTGTGAAAGTTAATCCGTCTTGCAAGAGTTCCTGCTTGCAGGCTAAATGACTTTCACTAACTCGCTTTATGGCTTTCATTTACAAATAACCTATGTAGTTTAAGGATTTAAATCATCTCAGTCATCTCAGTTTTCAGACAACTGTTTTCTGCCATATCAATCACATTATTTTAGTGACTAACATGTTCAACCATCTCACATGTTCTGATGACTCAATGACACTACAGAGAGAGCTAATCTGCTCTCACTCTTCTCTGGAGAAATAACCCCAAACCCTCCGAAGAGAGCTTAACATACACAGAGTGTTTATATCAATCCCAATGCCCCCCTAAGGCCTGAACCCTCAAAAGATGTAACGGTCACGACTTCATGACTGCTGGATTCGTGCTGAATTAAGTACTGAAGGGTCCAGGCTTATTGAGCTCTTCCATCAGATATCTGGTGAACTGGATGAAATTCGAGAAGAGGCCTCTAGTGATTAATGCAAAGACATGAGTTAATTTTGATTTGTCTATTGTACTTACTGTGTTGTATATTGTATTATATGTATATTACTACATGTTTATACGTCGTGTATACAGAGAGCCAACATCTACCAGAGTCAAGTTCCTTGTGTATGTAAATATACTTGGTCAATAAAGCTGATTCTGATTCTGATTCTCACATGCAATTATTAATGGACAGGAGCATACACTCTCTGAAATCTGTCGCACAAGTTATGCAATGGGCTGGGCCGATGAAGCATCAGACAGAAATGAATGAGAAATGGAAGGTAGACACACTCAAGCGGAGGTTGATGCAAACGCACCCTTAGGGTTTAGACATCAATGCTAGAGATCAGTGATGTGGTTGGTTGGTTGTTGGTTCTCAAAAACACAGACACAGAGCTCTTTTTTCCTAGGAATAGTTACAGTTGTCTTGTCTGCATTTCGGCACATAAGGAGCTGCTCCTACACTATGAATTCTTTAGAACGCGTTTAGAATGCGTTTGCATTCATGTTTGGATCATGTTTCCATCGTGCCAGAATAAATTTAGAAGCCTAGTCTTTTTTTTTTTTTTTTAAATGTCCAGAGTGCTCTTGCATCTGGTGTAGCTAATTCCATTGATTACCATGGAAACTAATTATTGCAGCATACATAATGCAATGTAAATGCAATGCTTCAGCAGCACTACCAGAGAGGGTAAAAGTGGAGCAAGAGGCAGAAATGTTCGTCAAGTTCCGTGTTCTATATTCGCAAGGGGGAGGGGGGAAAATACCCCTGTAAGCTGACCAGTGTCGAGCCCTCATACACTGATACAGAAGATCACTGAAAACTTTATATTGTGACGTTATGCGACACTGCCAATTATGCAGACCGGAACTATTCACGTTTGCTCCCATTGGATCGTATTATGTTGCTCTATCTTGGTCAGTATCCAATGATCTTTGCTACCACTGTAGCCTTCCTGTTACCAAGTATGCATACATACAGTCTTCAGTGGAGGTGGATTTACCACGCATGACTGAACAAGCTTGGCCTAACTATTGGTCTAACTAATGAAGGCCACTTCCCACAGGTGACCAACCATGGAGAACAATCCCCTCCAGCAGCACAGCCACATGACCTTCTCAGAGGTGCCCTGGTACACAGGCGAGGTCTAGGGGAGAAATTATTACCTTGACGATGAGGCCCTTGGAGTCGACCATCCAGATCTTTTTCAAGCACTCCTCCTGTGGAAGGCCTTCCTTCTCCATCGCCATGGCGATCAGGTCAGCAATGCCCATGGCAGCCTGGGAGAAACGCAGGAAATGAGATAAAAGGGGAAACAGTGGAAAAAAAAAAGAAGTTATGAGTGTTATGTTATGAGTTTAACCTCTCCTATTTGCTTCATTTCCACACGGTTCAAGTTTCTCTAGACTTCCTCCCAACCATAGATAGCCTTTGACCTGGACAGCGATTGACCTGATTTCACTGTTGACTTGAACTTCTTTTTCCCCTGACAGATATTGACCCAAAAGACCCTCTTACAGCACCTCAAGCCCTGGTGTGGCGTGTTGGTTTATTACTAAACCTGAAACGGGAAACATCTGGTGTTGTTAAAGTATTGTGTTTGGTGGAAATATTGACCTATTTTGTTCAATTTATTCCTGATTTGAAGAAAATGGAGACCAGAGTGCACACGTTGGACTCACCTGTGAAGTAACACTATTTAAGAATTTATATGAATCTCATGTTACTTTTTGAATGTACTGGGTACCCCTTTGTGTTACTTTATATCAGAATAGGCTGCATGTTTTAAAATGATACTAAGTGGTAGCCCATTCGTGAGCAACATGCAATGGTACATGCTTCTTGCACAGTGCATCAGTGCAGTGCATCAGGCATGTCATGCATGCAATGGCAGTGAGAAAGCATTTTGTATCATCTATTAACGTATCATGCTTGTACCATCACAATGCATCTGAAGACGATATCTTCAAAGTAAATGGACCTCTAGTGATCAATGCAAAGACATGCATTTATTAACGGACAGGAGCGTACACTCTCTCTGAAATCTGTCGCACAGGTTACACAATGAGCTGGGCTGACGAAGCATCAGACAGGAATAGAAGATAGACAATATTTTCAAAGTAAATGGACCTTATAAAAAACTATGTTGTGTTGCTTTCATTCAAAACCTGTATGAACATTTATTCTCTAATTTCAGTACCATTGGCTTGTTTATGGGTGACCTGGTGTTTAAAGGCAGCCTAAGCTGGCCAATCTGGCCTCCATAATAAAAACTCTCATGGGCAGTGGGAATTGGGAACAATGGTTTGTGGTTAGTTAACTTGCAATTACATGCAATCATTTGGATGTGCTCTCTTCAGGAAAGAGACGATTGAGTTAATGATTTAGTACGGTATGTATAACACAATATAGTGTGATATACACATGCACACATTGTTATACAATGTATATCTATAGTGTATAACATATGTATCATGTTAAGTTTTTGTGCACACTGTATGCAGATTGACTGAAGTTTACAGGCTTACCTCCCCCGCTCCCTGGAAGAGAATGGTATGGTCTGACAATTTGTTCTTAGTGATGCGGAGGGCAGCGAGGAGCCCGGCCACTGCCACTGCAGCCGTGCCTGGGGGAGGGAAGGGGAAATCATACTTTGTTCACATCACATTATCTTAGTGCCCATCAATCAGTCTGAGCAAACAGATATCCTCTGGTTAAATATACTCACATAACAATAATATATCCATAAAACAGGGAGCCCAAGAATAGATTTACAGTTGCCTCTGTAAAGATACTACTGCAATAGCAATATGTTCCATTTTCATCTTTAAACTGCTTTGTGCTAACTGCTGTGACTATATCATGTGCATCATGGTCTCTCTTTCAGACAGTGTCAAGCCATTCAGTGAATTCAGTGAATAACCTCAGTTTCCCATATTATTGTAAATATAGAGTAGATGCATGCTAGAGACAGACAGACAGTCACTGGAGTGGGCATAAAAAGGAAATGGGGGAAAAAAGAAAAAGATAAACTTGTAACAGGAATTGTTTTGATATATGAGGGTGAGTTCTCTTCACAAATAGAAGCTCAGTAATTTATGTTGCCAGTCAGCCTCCACCAAGCTGTTTTTTTCCCTGTTTCTTCCCCCCATATTTCCCTGGTTTTATTGTTTTATTGTTATCCAAGCCACAGCCACTGTCCAGTTTCAGACATGGCAACAAAAAAGGCAATGGCAATTCTCCCTATCTCTCCCTATGTACTGTACCATCAGTGGGACAGATTGTATGATTTTTGTATGTCTATAGGCTAGGTTGTGTGTGATTTCCTTATACTTGGAGGTGTTTGAAAAAAAAAATGATTGAAGTATGTTGGCATGGGTTTGCTTGCTTACAGCACAAAGGAAAATAGGCAAAAGAGAGACAGAATTAAGTGTGGAACTAAATGTGGTTAAAATTAAGGCCGTTTCAATTTGGGAGCTACTGTAATTAGATCTAATTCCTCCTGGAATGTTGTTTTCATTTGACTAAAACGAGGAGCTGGCTGAGGATGGGCCATCATTTATCCAAATCAGCAGTGTACTATGCCATGCTCTGGCTGCAGAACATATGTCCGAAAAAGGGTGTACGTGTGTGTGTGTGTGTGTGTGTGTGTGAAGGAAGTGTGAGTATCTGTGTGTGTGTGTGTATTTGTGTGTGTGTGTGTGTGTGTGTGTAGAAGAAGCGTGTGTTTGTGCATTGTGTCTACATACATGTAAACTGTGTGTGTGTGTGTGTATATGTGTGTGTGGTAAGCACACTAAACACAATACCTTAATACACTAAACACAATACCTTGAATGTCATCATTGAAAGTGCAGTACTTGTTGCGGTATTTATTCAGCAGACGGAAGGCGTTGACGTTGGCAAAGTCTTCAAACTGAATCAGGCAGTCCATGCCATACCTGCCAATCAGAGCGAGTGGAAAGAAAGTGTCAGACTCCACCATGATAGAGGCATGGCCAGGCTACAGGTGGAAAGCATTCATGAAATTAACAGTAAAAAAGAAAATGAAGAGAGGGCTGTCTGGAGGGAAGAACCGCTGCTTTCTTTGGTGTTAGAATGATTTATGGAATGATTCATTTATTTTTTATTTTCAAAAAATGACATCCACACTTTCTTTCAACTGCATTTTTTTTTTAAATATTGTCTCTGGTTACATCATTCAGGCAAAACAAGCCCTTCACAACATGATGATCACTGTTTTTCAGTGTTTGTGAAAAATAATAATTTCATTTTCAAGACACTTGTTTTTTATATCCATGCATATATCACAGCATTTTATATCCATGTACTAATTTTCTCTCTGTTTTAGGTAGATGAGAGTAAGCTTTTTAACAGCATTTGTATTCAGAGCCTACATGCTTGCAGGCTAAACACAAAGATTAGCAGGCAATGTTTTTTTTGGGCCCTATGACAGAAAATTATTTTGGGCTTCCCAAACATTGATTATAATATTAATATCAGTGCCAGGCCCTTGGAATAATCCTAACTTCTCCCCCCCTGGCGGCGCCCCTGTGTGTGTGTGTGTGTGTGTGTGTATGTGTGTTTGTGTGTGTGTGTGTGTGTGTGTGTGTGTGTGTGTATGTGTGTGTGGGTAAGCACATGTTTGCAAACAGTTGTCTCTCTTAAATGGTATTAAAATGAAAATCAATTAAAACGATTGCCTGTAGGAGGTGTTGCACTATGCTTAATAAAATTATGTTGTTGTTTATTTTGTTTTATTTTTTTTTAATGAAGCTATGGAGGAGTCATTATTATTATCTGCCTCTTCTTGCTGCTTGAATATAACATATAAATATTAATATATTTGTATTCATATTCATATAATGAATATGAATATAAATACTATCTGTGTGTAAGGTTGTGTGTATTTCCATACCATGTGCAAATAAAACTGTTCTTCAGTGGCCATCCATTCATATGGAAAAAGGTCCGTAAAAACATATGCCCATCATGTCCAATATTTGCACAAGCTTGGCCAAATATGTTTGTGTATTTGCTAAGCAGGGTAGGTGATGCATGGTCTGTATGGTCATGTGGCCATTGATATATGTGTTCTCATTGTAATCGCAATCAATTGCTCTCCATCGACCTTCTGCATTGTATGGATTTGCCTAAAAGCATGGAAGCTGGAACGACATGAAGAGTTACCAGCACTTCAAGGAAGCTTGAACCAAAGCTGCTCATCAAAGTAAACACACATTAAGACATTTCCCACATGGGTCTGGCAGCCCTGATCTAATGCTGAGGGCCCCCTGGATACTGGGACTGACCTGGAACCTGTGCCCCCTCTACTATCCTGAAGAGGGCGCCATTTTGTTGCTAATCCCATCCTACCATGTGTCATGAACTGCACCCTGTATGCTGTGCTTAGATCTACAGGCACGAAGGGTGAATCTACTGTACCATTTCAGTGAGCTTGTCTAGAAGACTCTATGACTGGCCACTGATTCTCTGTCACTGCAAAGGTCAATGAACCACTCACAAAGACTAAACAGTATGTGTGCTGTGTATGTACCTGTACTATGCTTGATAGAAGTTTTGATCTTATTACTGCCGCCAAGGAGGTTATGTTTTTGCCGGCATCTATCTACCTGTCTGTCTGTCTGTCTGTCTGTCTGTGAGCAAGATAACTCGAAATGTACCGCACGGATTTGGATGAAATTTTTGGACGACGTGGGTATAAGGAACAAATGATTACATTTTGGGGGTGATCCAGAACACCGTTGGGAATTTATATTGGGTCAGTGATCCTATATTGCCTTGGTGAAGGTCTGCGCTCTCCAAGTGCTTCTCTAGTTACAACATATTTTACATCCTACTTTCCAGTGTACATCATAAATCACAGATTAAAAAGCTCCTGCATTCCCTAAAATTGGGGGGATATTTCAGTAGTCATGTAATTATTTCACCTATGAGCGTTTTCTCTGTGTCACTGCTGTCCTTGTGTTGCCCAAGTTGCCCATGGGTAAACATATAAAGTCTGGACTGAACTAAAGTAAACTGAAGGCTAATTCCTATCACAAAATTTTAAGGTGCCCCTGAGGTTTGGAGGAACTTAAAATAAACAAGCTAGGACAAAGTAATGGAGTAATGGTTCGCATTACAGATCTATTACCCAGGACTGGCTAAGGGGTTTGACTCAAAATGTACCATTAGCCTTGAGTATTTATCAGTCCCAAACAGCTCCAATTACCAAATCATAAAATGGGAGGTCAATTTTCAGCGCTATTACATGAATTAGATCAGGTTTACAGTCAGAGCATTTTACAGCAGACCTCCGTGCTCTGTTTCCTATGAATACACAGTGTTAGTGTGTGCCAGTGTGTTGAGCTGAAGCTACATGATGAGACTGTATGATGGGACTCAAAACTGGAATGTTGTTTCGTAACTTCTTAAGAGTAAAGCGCGCACAAGACATATCAATACGTATTACGTCTGATTTGGACAGATTATTAACATCAATGACTCAATGTAGCCTTGGGCCTTGGGATGTCACAAAAATCCACATTTGCACAAACCCGGAATGAGGAATTGCACTTCTCGTTATGCCAGTCGGCCTGTAACACGCATTTTCACGCATGAAATTTGCTGCTTTGCATCTAGCCTGAACGGATACAACATATTATCATATTGAAAATGATGGCGACATGATTATGTATAGTAAAGAACAATTGGTCTGTTGACTGGCACACAATGGAACAAGACCATTCCTTATTAGCAATACATGTCAAAAAGGTTGCCAACCCCTGAACAAGACAATCAGATCATCTGCATAGTGTAACTGATTCATTTGTGCATGTTGCTCATATATTTTCTAACTGTGTTTGTCTACGGGTGTCTCTATGACTACAGCTTTTGTTGTTGGTTACCGAGCCTTGGTACTAGTCTGGCTCTAGAATGAAGGACCACACCAGAGTGCACCTCTCTATTTCTGTTTTTATCTAGCACAGAGGTGCTACATGAGAACAGAATTAAGGACGACATGCAGTGCATGACATGAAGAATCTGTGGAATAGCTGTCTGCATCCCAATGAACCCCAACCCATTTCTTTTTGACTCTTCCACCAAATGCATTTCACAGCACGTCATGATACATCTGACATTAACACCCTCATGGAAACCTCACAGGCCAAACCACAAAAGGAACACAAGGGAGCTATATGGCTTTTATAAAGACTTTTACAAGTCTTTACATTGAGCTTTATGGAACAGTGCCCCTCACCACAAGGCCTACAGGTGTAAAAGAGGTTTAGGGTTTGAGTATGTATGTATGCATGCATGTGCATGTTTTTTTTTAGAATAGCATATGTGAATGTATAGTAGTGGAAACTCATCAAAGTGTTAGTGTGTATCAGTGTGTGTGTGTGTGTATGTGTGTGTGTGTGTGTGTAAGCATAAGGGTGTGTGTGGGCCCTTCACAAACACGTGGTCCTGTGGAGATGATGCCAGTAGGGAGTGCAGTTAGAGCCTGATAAAAGCCCAGGGGTCAAATCAACTCACACTCCTGTCAGGAGAGGTAATTAAGGACAGGCAAAGCAAGGAGAGCCAGCAGCACCTTTCACCCACTCCACACACACAAACGCAAACAAGCACAATTATGACCCTCAGAATGCCGAGGTATTTGTCAGTCAAGCGTGCATTGGAGTGTGTGTGGTGTGTCTCTTTCGTGCACATACGCATATGCACACACACACACGCACGCACACGCACATGCACACACACCCTCTCTGATTAGAGACGCCTCCATTGTGCCTCACATGTGGAACAGATTCCCTCCTGATAGACATGTAAACACTAATAGAAATCTGTACAAAAATATGTTTCACACTGGAAGTGTCTGCTGAATTACTCATTATTAAACTGAATGTTATAACGCTGACGGCTGATTACACACAGGATTCCTCTGAGTTACCATAGCAGGCACAATCAACACACAGGTGGTTTCTGCTCCAGTGTGTATATACGGCTTAAATGAAGCACCAGTGTTTTCCCATGGGGAGACAGTAACCAATAACAGACACCATGTGATGCTCTGCTTTTTTACGTATTGCTTGCTTGCACATCCCTCACTGAACCAACCTACCTCCAGGATAAAAACATCAACAAAGTTTCGCCAGAATCACAGACTGCACCTTTAACCCACTGGAAGAGTCTCTGTGGCTGAATCCCAGTATCTGATGTGTTATTGCATCATGTTCAGATTTTGCAATCTTTCGTACTGTTCAGGTGATTATTCTGGTAGGTAAAAACAATCGAAATGCTAAAATTTACATAAAACCAATTGAATATATATTGTTGTTAAATTGATCCAAACAAATTCAGATAAAATATCAGATCATTAGTGTTAACTGTTCTCTGCAAGATGACATTTCCCAATGTGTGCATCAGGTGTTTTTTGGAGGAAGTAAAATTTCTATAGTAATACACTCTAACAACGTGGATGGACTTGGATG
>PYXC01001264.1:40000-50000 GCA_015244755.2 Tenualosa ilisha | reverse complement strand
CAATCACGGGGGCACACACACACACACACACACACACACACAAACGTGGTGTACACTAAAGCAGGTTAATGCACGCCCCTTTGAATCCTGGCACAGGAAGAGTAGATAGTTGCTCCTATTGTATCTAATGACTTCAGCGCTCTGCCATCCACATGAAGCATAAACACCATGCCAAACACCGTGAACATACCCCACAAGCCCAGACCCTGCACCCGTGCCCCTGCCTGCCACCCACCCACATCACTCAGCGCCACATACCTCCCTCCTATCTTCCCATCTGCTTCGTACCCGCTCCACGCTCTGCCTACTAGAGACATCTGAAGTGTGCCACTACTTACTTTCATTTGAACGTCAGCTGTGTTTACCTATGCACGCATGGCATGGCACGGGTCGAATGAATGCATGCCATTCAGCTCTGTAGATTAGAGACTTGCTGTGATGGGGGCAGAGCAGCAGACTGGATCTGGATACATGTTTCAGCCGCTGGCACGTTAGCATGCCAGTTGTTAGCCTACTTCAATGATGCCCACAGGCTCCTAAGTTTAGCATCGGGCTGCATTGACTTTTGTGGTTTCTGTAGCAGGTAGGGTTCTGACAGGGTGGAGTTGTCCCATGCGAAAACCTTCCCAAAATAAGTTATCTTATAAACATGGCATGTAGCTCATCACTATGAGTGCGTGTTATAACAATTCCCACAACGAGACGAACAATGTTCACACAATAAGTCAGTATGATGGACATTTAAGCTGCTTAAGAGAGCTGAAGTGTTTGGTTTCTGTGAGCTTATCATAATATGAAGTCTTGTATGTGTTGTGTCAATAGAGTCGTCTTTGTCAGGAGGGATCAGCAGTGACACGTTATCTTGGATGACGTCCCATTTTTAGAGACTTTACATAGTGCTGGAGACTTACTTACTTACTTGGCCAAGATGACATCTGCAAGTATCTCAGCTTTAATATAAAAAAATATGGAATCCATTTTCAGAGGGGAAAACTTGAATCTGAATTCACTACATTTGTTTGCTGGGATTGTTTAATTGACCTATTTAAAGATATTAAAACATATAAAGAAACAAAATGTATCTAGCTTTTCACCTGTGGTTTTGGAAATATTTCAGGAACCCTTCAAGCACTTGGAGCTGTTCCCAAGGTAGAAGCAGCTACTTACCACGCAGGTAAGGGCTAATTAAGAAGGAGACTGACAAGTGTTGAAGGCCTTTCTCCTCTCACCTGAGGTACAGGAAAACACCTCGTTTATTTTAACAGAGGGGTCATTCAAACCCAATTTATGTTTTGTAAAATCCAGCAAATGGATCCTTAAGTTGTGTGTTTTCTGCTAAACACTAAAGACAAATTGGAATGGAGATGGCAAACAAACAAAGCTCAGACTGAGCCATACTGTATGTCACACAGGACAATAAATACACACTAGGGACAACAGCAAAGCAAACGAGAAGGCAAAGAATCCCACACTGTCCCTGGCAACACATTCTTTTTGCTTAGAGAACAGTTTATGGTTTCTCCCTTCTCTCTTTCTTTGCTTTTTTCTCTCTCTCTCTCTCAAACCGTCAAATGACAGACTGTCAGTATGAGTGATGTTTGTGTGGGCCGTTCAGCCAATCACTTTACATCTAGTCACCATCTCTCAGCATGACCTGGAGCGCGGTCCTGATCCCTGGGGTAGGTAACCGCAGCGATAGCCTCCACGTCTCCACGGTGATGGGTGAAAGCCGAGTGTTGATGTACGAGCGGCGCTGTGCTGCCCCCGTGCAGATTATCCAGGGGCACGAGGGAACTAAAGAGGGCTTTGTTGAGGGGATCCTTCCTCTTTCAGGTGGGATTAAGCCTTCTCTGAGCTGAGCCGGCACACTGGGACTCTGTCTCTCTCAAAACCAGTCACCCTCCGCAGACATCTCTCTCTCTCTTTCTGTATCCTACCAATCTCGTCCTTCAGAGCTCGCTCTCTCTCTCTCTCTCTCTCTCTCTCTCTCTCTCTCTCTCAGTATTTTTTCTTTCACTCTCTCTTTCCTCACCCCATCTTCTCTCCATCTCTACAGTCACTTCTCTCCCTCTATCTCGGTCTCTTGTTCAGTATCTTTCTCTTTACTCCCTAAGCTGTCCCTAATGAGCACTCTCTTTGAGAACCCCTCTCATGCTCCCTCTGGCTTTTGTCATCTGGTGAAATCTCTGGCCTCCGCTGAGACCGAGTCAGTAGAGTCTCTCTGTCCTTTTCTTTCTCTCCCTCCATCACTTCCACTCCCTGTCATTCCCTCTCCCTCTCTTTAACTTGTTTTTTGTTTGACTCTTTAATCATCACTTTCTCTCTGTTTCTCTCACAAAGTGAGGAGTCTTTGGCCTTAACTAACCTAATCAGAGCACTAGCACAAAACCACCCACCCACACACACACACACACACACACACACACACACACACACACAGTGCAATATGACGACATCACTGGATCCAGTTTCCAAATGTGTGTGTTTGAGCAAGTTTAAGCAGTGCAACCCCATTTTCTGTGTGTGTGTGTGTGTGTGTGTGTGTGTGTGTGTGTGTGTGTGTGTGTGTGTGTGTGTGTGTGTGTGTGTGTGCGCGACAGATCTGAGGACCCATGAGAAGACCATACTAAAAGCTCCCCATCAGAGAGAGAGAGAGAGAGAGAGAGAGAGAGAGAGAGAGAGAGAGAGAGAGTTGGCTCTCAGGGCTGACCCACTGACTGAAGCCTACACAAGGTAATGACCTTGGCCTGAGACTACCTTTCCCATGGACCAGCATGACTTCATCCGAACTGGACAATGACATGCAACACATTACTCCATCATGACTAAATATAAACACATGATGTAATTTATTTTCACTTATTCCACTAATTGTCTTTTATTGCAATTGCATTTTATTGATCTTTGCCAAACTTAATGCTTTGTTGTCTGTGTACTGTATGTATCTGTATGTGGGTTGTTTGAGTGTGTGTGTGTGTGTGTGTGTGTGTGTGTGTGTTTCACTGATAGAGCACTGCATGTTTGCAAACATATTGTGTCTGTGTGAATGCTCTGCCTGTGTGTGTGTGTCTCACTTATCACGCCACAGATCTGGAAGTGCCTCCAGCCCCTAACACTGATCATCTCCGGGATTAGTGTGCGTTTACATAAAGGATTACAGCCTTTCAGCATTCCTGAGCACCTTAGACAGGACGGAAAGTCGGAAATCCTTCCTGACCGTGGCCGCTCTCTCCCACCCCGCCCCAGTGGCTCTGATCGGTGGAGCTGAAACGGACCGGGTCGCCCAAGGGCACCAGAGCTTCAGATGGAGCCCAGCTGAAGCCTTTGGAGCGTCTCTAAAAGAAAAATGGAGATGTGGAATCCCACAATACCACTGTCCATCAGCCCACCAGCGCTGGAGCCAGAGATGGAGAGGAGCCTGGACATAGACTTAGAGCTTGACACACCCCTCTTATAACAACCACTTTGAAGACCTTAGATCGCATGTCAAATACACAGAGATCGTTGCATCAAAGCCTTTAGAATGTATTTAAGCCACTGAGATATTAAAATAGCAAAAAAACAGACATGGCCCACACAGACACTGCAGAAAAATCTGCAAATTGTGTCTGTGTGTGCGTATATGTGTGTGTTCATGTGTCTTATCACACAAGGGCTGCCTGGCCCGCTCCCTCTCCCAAACAGGGGTACTTTAGAGGGATTTGCAGATGGCTGGCAGCACGAATGTTAAAACAAAAGATACTGTACATCTCGCATAGCATGGAAAGGAAAAAATAGTAGTCTAATTCATTTATTATAGCTTTCATATCTGTCGTCTCCAGGGCATATGAGGATAAGTGAGGGGCTGGTAATAGCCTGTGGCGGTGGGGCCAAAACCCTGTCCAAGCAAGCACTGGGCACCAGCAGGCACTGACTGTGAAAAGCTGTGTGGGTAAGAGAGCCTCTGGGGCAGAGAGGGTCTTAAGAAGTTTCATTCTCCCAAATGGAGAGAGTAAGAAAGCTCTTAGGAGGAATGTTGTTATGGAGTTTTGGCACGAACAAGTACACAAGGTTTCTTTTTTGGGGGGATTTTCTTGCTCTTTCAATTTTTTTTTTTTTTTTTTTTTTTTTTTTAAGAGGTGTAGGGCGAAGGTGATTTGTCATTTTTTGGCATGAGGAATGAGAGTTGTTATCTCTATGTCAAAAAGTTGGAGTAGGGGTATGAGAGAACCCTTACACACTATCTCTCTCACACACACACACACACTCACACACTCACACACTTCTGCATCTGCAAATACTTAGTAAGTTTACAGAACAAAGAAAATGATAGCAATAAGCACTGAAGAACACCCTTTTCCCTCTCCCTCTCTTTACCTCCCTGTCTCTCTTACACACACAGAGAGAGAGAAAAAGAAAGTGAGAGAGAGAGAGAGAGAGTGTGTGTGTGTGTGTGTGAGAGAGAGAGAGAGCAAGAGAGAGAGAGAGAGAGAGAGAGAGAGAGAGAGTATTGCACACATAAACAGATATGCACATGCCACAGTGCTCCCATATAAACACATACACATTCATACACACAAACACAAGCCAGGCACCTTAAACTGATGAAAGGTTCATTTCTGCCCTCCTTAAAGCGCAATGAGGACCTAGAGCTGCATCCAAGACACACACACACACACACACACACACACACACACACTCACGCACACACACACACTCACGCACGCACATATAAACACACATAGGGAACAGCGCATCAAAGTACTTCAGGCTGCTTGTTAAAGCTGTGGTTTTGATGCCTGTAAAAGCTCAGATTTGCTGACGAATGAACCACGTGTACGTGTGCAGGACGAACAAAGCACTTGCACATCCTGTATGAGGGAGGAAAGATTTTTTTAAACAAGCTTAATTTCACAAAGGCTATGAAGCTGTGTGTTTCTCTTCCTATTTCTACCTCCCATAAAAACTATACAGATCCCTTAAACACAAGAAACAACGCACGCCAAACTATTGTTGCCACATAGCCTAGCCACTCAAACACTTCCCCAGACATGTCAAGAGTAATTTTGTTTTTATGTCAGATCTGCAGATGACTTGGCCTGCTTCTGCCCCTAGTGGCACGTTTGAGCACTGCAGCTTGAATGAATCTGTATTGAGCCCTGTGATGGGCCCCGAGTCTGAGCTATTTAAATGCGCCAACTCCCAGGTTGCAACAGCAGCTGAAGCAGGTCCAGACAGAGTGCTAATAAATACAGATATAGTTCACTTGTGAAGTGAGGCACTTTTCTGCATAGCTTCACGGGTTGAGTAGGAGGGAGGCACACAATGCTCCTTATCTCTCTTACACCCACATACACGAACACAAACACACACGAATGCACAGACACACACAGACACACACATATTCATAAATGGACACAAGCACACACACTCACACACATTCATTTTCATTCTCCCTCTCTCTCTCTCTCTCTCTCTCTCTCACCCCTGCCCTCCTTAACCAGCAGAAAGGGAGTCGTTCTCTCCAGAGCCCCGTCCTGACACACACATGTGCGCCAGGGAGACACTGAACAGGGTGAGGAGGAGAGCAAAAGACACTTAATATGGTCTACTCTCACAGAAGGACAGAGACGGGAGAGGGAGAGGGAGAGAGAGAGTGAGAGAGAGTGTGTGTGTGTGTGTGTCTGTAATTAAGTGTGGGAGGAGAAGAGAGTAGGAGTAAGAAAAGGAGAAAGACAGAGGAAGATGGGCCCAAAGAGCCCAAACCACTGCACCGGGGCCAGCTTATGTGTGTGTGTGTGTGTGTGTGTGTGTGTGTGTGTGTGTGTGTGTGTGTGTGTGTGTGTGCCACTGCAGCCAGGCTTAGAGAGAGTAAGAGTGACGGTGCCATGAGGTTTCGTATAATGACTTGAATGTATTTCCATGAAGAGCAGTGGCCAGTGCCTCTGCCATTCTGAGGAGTGTGATGAGGTGTGAAGGGGGGGGGGGGGGGGGGTTACCCACTACAGATCCTCCTCTCCTCACAACGCAGATACAGCACCCACTGGTGCATCCTCTTTCTCACTGCTTTTGCCAGCTTTCTCCTCTTTCGAGCTATCCATCTCTCTCTCTCTCTCTCTCCCTTTCTCCCCCTCCCCCTCCCTCCTCTCTCTCTCTCTCTCTCATGCTTTCTTCTGTGCCGTCCTCTCATGTTCCCCATTTCTCCTCCAGCTTCTGCCTTAGTGTCTCTGTCAGTCTGTCTCTGCTCTTTCTTTTTCAGGAAAACTCTGCTGTCGTTTCATTGTTTTTGCTTGACCATTTGGTGCTCATCTTTCTCTGGTCTGGTGTTATTTCAGCCATATTTGTCTTCATTTTCCTCTCTCTCACCCACACCATTATTTTGCTCACTCTTTCCCTGACTGAGTTTCTCCTCACCACATCACCTCACCACCTTACCACCTCTGTTTCATCTCTTGACTCACCCTGACACGCCCCATCCCATCCCATCCCCCCCCATCCCCCTCTCTCTCCCTCTCCATTTCCAAAACTGACTCTTCGGGCCTTTCTGATGTCAAGAGGCCTTGCTGACTGGTACCCTGGCTCCCTGACTGGGCAGTAACTGGGCAGCCACTGGGCAGCCTGATGGGTGCCACGCCTTTGGCTGCCCCTCTGCTGTGCTGACACGGAAGGGACGCGCAGACTAAATATATGACAGAGCACGGAGCGTGCAGCTATTCCCGGCCCGGGGCTATTTTGAAAAGGTCCTTGGTAAACCTGCCCGCCTGCAGAGGCCAGGCTGCCACTGCCAATGGCTCAATGGCCCGCCCACACAGGAAGACAGCTGTGTGTGTATGGGTGTGTGTTAATGGGTGTGCATGTGCGTCTCTGTGTGTGTGTGTCTCTGTGTGTGTGTGTGTGTTTGCCCATGCTTCACTGTGTGAATGTGTGTTTGCTCATGCTTCTGTGTGTGTGTGTGTGTGTGTGTGTGTGTGTGTGTGTGTGTGTGTGTGCGTGGGCGTGTGTGTGTGCACGCGTTTGCCCATGCTTCAGTGCGTGAAGGTGCGCTTGCTCATGCTTCTGTGTGGTGTGTGGCCATGCTTTTTGTTTGTCTGTCTGTGAGTGTGTGGCCATGCTTTGTTGTCTGTCTGTCTATGGTGTGTGTGTGTTGTGTGTGTGTGTGTGTGTGTGTGTGGCCATGCTTTTTTTGTCTGTCTGTCTGTGTGTGTGTGTGTGTGTGTGGTGTGTGTTGTGTGTGTGTGTGTGTGTGGGTGGTCATGATTCTGTGTGTGTGTGTGTGTGTGTGGGTGGTATGCTTCTGTGTGTGTGTGTGTGTGTGTGTGTGTGTGTGCGCACGCGCGTTTGTGTATATGTCAGATGATGTGATGTGATGTGATGTGATATGTGTCATATGATATGACTTCATCTTTCCTGACTTGAGCTTAAAGGATCAGATGCTAGTTGAACAGGTTGTAAATAAGAAGTCATATTCAGGTTCAGCTGCATTATACTCTGAGGTTTGTAGGCTACAGATGCTAACAGACTTTGACAAGTCTGGGCTGTGGCTTACAACTAGTGACAAAAGTTATTTCTGTTCTCCAGTCCTGGTCCCCACCCACATCCACATACATGTAAGTGCTAACATGTAAAATTACACACACACCACCACCACACTCACACACTCACACCACACACACACACACACACACTCACACACTCACACCACACACCACACACACCACACAATAAAAGCCAATTGGAAAATGGAAAAAAAAGCAGTCTTTCTTCTCTTTCATGTCCACATGTTCTGTGCTGCTACAGTGTATATTCCTGGCCTCCAACTTACTTTGTGTGTTGTGTGTGTGTGTGTGGTTTTTTTTTGTGTGTGTGTGTGTGTGCGCGCCCACCCAGTGGCCTCACCTGGTTGTCGGTGCCCACGTCTAGCATGACGGGCAAGCACTGTTGCGGTGGCATGCCTCCACAGGCTGTGTACAGCGCCAGCTTGCCCACAGGGATGCCCATTCCATAGCAGCCCAGGTCACCCAGGCCCAGGATCCTCTCACCGTCCGTCACCACTACCGCCTGGCACAGTGAAAACAGGACGCATCACACAACAACAACAACAACAACGGTGACAATGATTTTAAAATTGACAATTAAGTGATTAAGTCAAGCTTTCTGCCACCAAGATTTTTTTTCAAAGCCCTTTTTATCGTCTCTGACGTATGCTGTTTTGATACAGCATTTGGCTTATAAATCACTTTGGTTCAACTCCTGTTTTTTTAATAAATAAACATAACTAGATAATAACAATACCCGACCATCACTCCTGTTTACAATCACAATAACACAAGGATTTAAAAAGCTCAAAAACAAATAATATAAATAAATAAATAAATCTGATCCAATTTGGATATTCCTTTCAAACAAATGCACTGGTGAAATTGACAGTGATCACAAGGACTATGAGGCCTGAGGCAGAGTCTATATCACACATGTAATGGACAGAGAGACACCTCCTCTCTGTAAGTGACGATCTGATTACTATTCAATTTGCCAGAGGGAATTTGAGGTCTCGTCACTTTGCGTGTGGGGTTTGAAATATGGCTTAATGGCTTTCTCAGATAGGCTGTAAATTTCAATTGCCTCCATGACATCACGTCGGAATGGGTTCACCGTATGTGTGCTCTGCTGTGTACAGGAAGTGGATCGGGGCTTTGATGAGCGGATGATCCTCTGATACTCAGATGTGGCAATGCCACCTACCCCTCCTCTACTTTGATAACATTCTTTTTATCTTTCCAAGAGATCCAACATCCTCCCCATTTTCCTCCACCAGCTTTGATGATTAAACAAGATGTTCCTTTGTAAAAGCCATGGGCTGTCACCCAACTACATACAATCATTTCCAACATTTCCTCTCCTCCTCTACAGTCATTTATCAAAACACCAACATCCCATTGTCCCCCTCAACCAAAGCCATCGGACCTCAAAGACTTAACTGGCACGAAACAAATAAATTTCAGAGTTCAGGGTTTAGGGCTCAGGGCTTAGGGCCTCTATTGGGATTCAGCCATTCTTACTGCAGCTTAGTCAGTATCCATCATTACTGTCTGTTCTTCAAGTCATTGTCACTCATCACTCTATTCATGTTCATGTTTTGCTATATGTTTCCATTGTGCGTCACCTGTGCTTTGATCATGATGTCCTGCTGCATAAAGTTAGGGTTATTGATAGCAGGGTGGATCACCATTTCTCACTCTGAACAGGCCTAAAACAGCTCTATGATTATAAAGCGTCTGCTTTGTTTCCATGTGAATAGACCTCTCTGTCAAGAGAAAATGAGTAACCGTCCACTGACTTTCGCAATTCACTGACAAACCTAATTGAGTGGCAAATTTTCTTCTGGTGTTTGAAAACTCATCATTGTCAGCAGAAAGACCAGGCGCGATCGATCTCAACACAAACATGTTATTTTTTCCATCGTCGTAGTGACGTAAATGGAGCTGGCTTTCAACTTTTACAGCTCCAGCTCCAGCTCCGGCTTTAACTTTTCCGGCTCTGCGTTCTCTCCGCGCCGAGCCGCGCAGGCAGTCAGGCAGGCAGCGTTGACGTCAGCATCCTAATGACTCTCCTGATGCTTAACAAGTGGATTTCTAGGAGTTTATGACGCTGTTTGCACCTTCAAAATTGACTCTATTTTTAAACCAGTGTTTTAATACAATGCCTGGCGTACCTAAGAGTGAATTCGGGTTTGTAGTCTACACTCGTTCTCTTGAGACGTATAAATACTGCAGGGATGCAAAACGCATAAAAATAGCTTGACCACTGGGTCCAAGTGTATCAAATAGAATGAAATCTGGTTCTGGTGTTAATTTTTTCCTAAATGCCTAGGAACATGGCTTCCAGTATCCTGATCTCCAAGTGTATGTGTGCAACAGTGTCTAGGTCTGTGTGTATGTGTGTGTGTGTGTGTGTGCTCTTAAATGCCTATTCAACCTGGCTGCCTGTAGGCTATATAGTAACTGTGTGTGTGTGGTACAAA
>PYXC01001264.1:0-30000 GCA_015244755.2 Tenualosa ilisha | reverse complement strand
AGTAATAGTGAGCTACTGCATCTCTAATGCTGTGAGACCCATAGCGCAGACAGAGAGACTGCCCCTTTAATGCATGCACTGAGCCAATGGGGACTTCTAGAAAAGATAAGATAAAAGATGGTCTTGAACGCACTGTAGCCATCCTTACCGTTTTCTCTAAGTTGGTCTAATGCACTCCTCTTTTTTCATTTCTTTTTTCTCTATGTCCTTTTTTAACTACTCATTTTAAAACCACGGGAACTACCTTGTATGACTATATTATTACACTGGCTTTCCATTGCTTTACACTGCATGGGAGATCTGGAACCAGTTTAACGAGCGGCTTCCAAAGCAACGATAGGAATTGAGCAACGTCTTTCAAGCTGAGTTCATGTCATTCCAGTGCGACGGCGAGGGATTGAAGATTGTACGCAGGCCGAGCGAGTGTCATTCCCATCACTATAAACTCAGTAACAGGAAGGATTCCGTCAGCAACAAAGGATTCCACACTTGTGAAGAGAAGAGCAGCCTTGAGTGCATCCACAGGCATGACTACGGGAGCCGGCCAGACAATGATTGAGTGAAGTAGTGCAGGGGATAGAGAGAGAGAGAGAGAGAGAGAGAGACAGACAACAAACAGAGAGAAAGAAAAAGGCAGGAAGTGATAGATAGATAGATAGAGAAAGAGAAGAAGAAAGAGAAAGAGAAAGAGAGAAGAGAGAGAGAGAGAGACAGAGAGAGAGAGAGAGAGAGGAGCGAGAGTGTAACAGCCTTGAGTGCATCCTCAGGCGCGCCTATGAGAAAGCCTGCCAGCGAGTCAGTGAGGTCGCAGCAGCAGCACCAGAGAGCAGAGAGCTGTGAGCCAGAGAGAGAGAGTCTAGACGGGGAGGGGAATCAGGTTACAGCAGCTTACATAAGCCTGGAGGCCTGCAGCTCGCAGCGTAGCAGCAGTCTCCAAGTCCAGCAGTCTCTGCTAAAGGCATCAGCCAGCCAGGCTCCTCTAAAGCCACCGCAGCGGCCACCACAGCGGCAGGGGTAGGGGTAGGGGTAGGGGCACGGGCAGCGGCAAGCAGCGCCCACCCGCCCCAAGGCAGCATGGGAATGCAGGACAGGACGTGTCTTCGTCACTCTCCACCACTCTTTCCATTAATTAGAGAGAAATGTACCGAGAGGAAACGCGTCTAAGCACGGCACTAGCCTCTTCTCCCACTGTGGTCTTTAGCCATGGCATTGATTTACACATAAGTGGTGCGTATTACTGTAAACACCACACTGGGCGTGTGCTGGGTTATTAGGGAGAGAGAGAGAGAAAGACCGAGAGAGAGAGAGAGAAAGACAGAGAGAGAGAGAGAGAGAGAGAAAGAGAAAGAGAGTAAGCATGGCATGTCTGCTATTTTATGCTAGCATCAGAGCCCTGGGCTGGCCCAATGCAAACCACTGGAACCACTATCTCTCCCATCCCAATGGCAGCAGGCTGGGATGGACATGGGCTGTATCTGAGGCGAATTTGGATCAGAGAGCCTCATGTCTCTGCTGCCATCCAAGGCCGGTCTTTCTATTCCCAGCGGTCTGATCTCTTTCTCTGAGGACAATAAAGTAAAACCACCACGAAGATGGGAGACAGGTCGAGAAATATGATCGCATCATTAAACACAGCATGTACGTGAGTGATTTGTGAGGAAACGCTTTCCAGAAAAAAAGGTCTGTCCATAATTCATCCCTCAAATCCCCCTGATTCATAGCCACTGGACAGTTTAAGGCCTGGTTGCTTTGGCTTCAGGTTCCTTTCTCCCCAGTGGAATCACACCACACCAGAGTTCACCAAACGTTACAAACTAAGACAACCTCTCTTTAGTGGGCTTGGGGTGATCATTTGGGGACGGATGTGAATGCAGCTGTATTTCTCTGTATTTCTAACCAAGAGGCCAAGCCCTCTGGGTAAAGTCCAAAGCATTTCAACCCATAGTCCTGTTGGTCATGGTCACTGAGTGCAGTCAGTAGATAAAAAATACAAGAAAATTTGTTCCATAAACCGAACCGGTAGGTAATGCTATCTGAAGGGAAAAGACACTCAAAGTGAGTCTCTGTTTTCCTTTAATGTGTAAATATATGTGCACTCTTGCCTGGTGACAGCGAATGTAATCAAGTCTAAATAATCTGCATCTAATTGGACATTAGCCTGGCATAAAACCAGATCCTCGTTCTACACTCTCGTTTTGTACAAAGGCGTCCGGACATTCGGTGGTGAGATTCGATTGCTTGCTTGAGGTGTTTAAGTTCAAAAAGATTGGATAAGGCCCTGACTGATTGCCTTGACTGATAGCATTCTAGCTCTGCATTCACAACGTCTCCCTCTGATTGCTGATTGGACGGGTTAAAATGCCTCCTGAGACAACAAGCCCAATGGGATGAAATCCAGACTAGCACTGTAGGGAGCTGATAATCAAGAGGAAGTGCTAGGATGTCAGTGCCAGGCTAATTGGACATACTATGTTGGTCAAAATCAGACCATATAGCAATACATTTAATCAATGTAATGAACTCTACTTCAGCTGTTACCTTTTTGTAAAGGTGTAAACCTTTGTGCTAAGGCTTGGTGACTGATTTTAAATTACTCTTAACACTGCAAAGTCACTTGCTTTATCTTAGCTAATGTTGAGTCAGTCTTGATAAAAATCTAACTAGAACACAACAACAAAACAAATCAGAGGGTCTCTTTCATATATGAAACAGTGTGTGTGTGTGTGTGTGTGTGTGTGTGGGTGGGGGGGGGGGGGGGGTGATGTGAAAGACAAAGTCATCTATCATCTGGGTGACCTCTATGTTGGACTTCCTGCCTCTGCATTCCACACCAGCATGAGCCTCAGACAGTGAGGCAAAATCACAGCTCTCTCTCTCTGGCTTGACACAGGGGTCTCTACACAACGCAAACACAGGACGCGCGTTTACAAAGATACTTGGCTTCCAGCTGAGTGCGCCCACTAAGCACCTCGATTACAGATGGGTGACGACAGACAGAGCCGGGGATTGTGGGATCTCATCAGATGCATCAAAGAGGGAGTGGGGGGTCCCAAAGACTCCAAGTCTCTGTGTGTTACACAGCGGTGGCCAGAGGCCATTATGAACCGGTACAAACTCTGTCATAGCTAATCAGATCAACTGAAATGGGTCTGCTCCAATACAGTTTCTTATCGGGTCAACAGAACCATTTGAACAGTGGATACTATCTTAGCATCTGGGACCATGCCAGAGACACTACATGCATGATGTGCACTGGAGTGGAAGTGCAGGAAAAAACCTGATGAGAAGGGGCGGTGTGCATGTGTGTACCTGTGTGTGTGTGTGTGTGTGTGTGTGGTGTGTGTGTGTGTGTGTGAAGGGTGGGGGGTTGGGGGTGACTTTTAGTCCAAAAACCAAAAGTCCTCCCCCTAACACCAGAAACATTTCACTCCATGGTGTGCACCCCATAAAATACCGGCCCATCCTTTTCATTCTCATGACATGATCCTGAGGAATGTTCTAGCAAACAGGGTGCGTGTGACATCATCACTCTCTGTAAGGGTGTGCATTAGGCCACTCTGTGATCTATGCCTTTGGATTTGCAGGAATAGGCGGTAGTTATCAAAGAGGCCATACGCAAACACAAGACAAGGAATTTACAGGTCAGACGAAGTGCATCATGGCTTTGTAACCATAGACAACCAACAAAACTGATAAACACACATCACTTCAGCAGCTTGATGAGGCAGTGTCTACCTATGGGGAAATTGTTCCAGCGAGGAAGAGATTTATTATTATTATTTTAAATTTTCTTTCTTTGCACTTTGGTGTCTCTAGTCATGAGCACAAAGAGAGACTTATCTGTGAGATATTACCACATACACTTACTCTAACAATAAATTCTTTATAACCATAACAGCTTTGTCATATTGACCTTCAATTCTCTCTCTCCCTCTGGCTTTTATCCCCTCCAATTAGGCCTGGTATCTCAGCATGCAGCAGGCTATCTGTTCTCAAACCAGCCAAACCAGACCCTGCAACCAACATCCATCACGGCTCTTCATCCTCTTCATCCAACATCCTCACGGCTCTGAGCACCATGGCCAATAAAGCATCGTGGTGGAACTCGGGCGGGGTCTGTAGCCGGGCGTCTGCAAGCCTGTGGACCACCGTCTGTGTTAACCCCAGCTACTTTTCCTTGGTGAGCCATTCCTGACTCCCTTCACAGCAGCTTGACAAAAAGGCTGTGATCAAGGCAACATGTTCCCACAGATGAATGGTGAAATAAGTCGTGTTTATCGGTGATTCATGTCGAGGCTGTCCCACCAGGGACTCGTGTAATCATTTGAGGACATTCATCATCTATTTGCTTTTTTGTTTTTTGTTTTTTTTTGCTCATAAAGACGTTATGAAACACTTCTCAATCTCTGACAGAGGATTTTCCCACACACACAGAGAAAGAAAGAGAGAGAGAGAGAGAGAGAGAGAGAGAGAGGAGAGAGAGAGAAAGGGAGACAGAGAGACAGAGAGAGAGAGAGAAAGAGAGAGAGAATGACGGTGGGAAAAGGATCAAATTGCCCACAGATTTCAGTTATTGAGACGAAGGCTTTTAAGAGGCCTCTTGGCTCGAGAGCTTTTTCCACAAGGAGAATCGGTTCGCCTCTGACACTGCTAAAAGTGCAAGCCAAAGAGAGCTGAGGGGTGGGGGTAGGGAAAGGGGTGGGAGGTTCATCCCCTTGGAGGACGGGAGTTCAGAGAGACACCTCGTGGCCCATAATTCACAGCACCACGACTGGGAAGATCAGGTAAGACAGGTGCACACTGTAGGCACCAAACCTGACAGGGAGGAATCCAAACCAGAGTTAAAAAAAAATTAATAAAAAATAAGGAAGGAGGAAGAGTGGGTATTTAATTGGTAAGTATTAAGCAAAGCTTGGCATTGTAACTCCATTTCCCAAAAAACTATTTAAAAAAAGTTTTTTTTTTTTTTTTTAAATTGTTGGTTCCAGATTTTAAAACTTTCGAGCCCGTCCAAAACATTTCTCCAAAAACACAGATCATTCGACTCTGAATTTCAGCAATGTAGAGAGACTACCTGCAGTGGCCATTAGTGGTCAGAAGGTACAGGATGAGATGAAGTCTCCTCCTTCTTCTGCATTATTCCAGCACAAGTATGAGCCATTGTTTCCTAAGACGCAACACACTCTGGAAAGTTCTTAAAATAGCATTAGAAGAGGATTGATTCCATTTGGAAAAGAGTACATTCCCACATGCACTTAATATTTATTGCACTCACTCTCACTTTTCACCATCACCGTATGTGTGTGTGTTTTGTGTGTGTGTGTGTGTGTGTGTGTGTGTACACATGTGTGTATGTGTGAGTGAGTGGGAGAGAGAGAGAAAAAGAGAGAAAGAGAGGGAGAGAGAACAATATGTAGTTTGCAAAGTGAGTGAGATTATGAGATAAAATAGTTAGAGCAAGTTAGAGTGTGTGTGTGTATGTATGTGTGTGTGTGTGTGTGTTTGTGTGTGTGTGTGTGTACGCATCTTTGCAGTCGACACTATCTCTGGTTTTATAGCTTGAGCGGCTGACTCCATCTCTCTCCCACGCTGACAGCACAAGTGCTGAGGTCCAAGCCTTCCCTTTGCCCAGCACTCCTCAGACAGTGCTTCACCTCATTAGATCACCACACGGACAGGATTTATAAACACACACAACAGCAGAAGAAGATCAGGTCATCCCAACTCAAATAGCTTTAGAGATGATCACAGACTTTTATATGAGGCTGTAAACGCCAACGAAAGCTACACAGAGTTTCCAAAATGGGGGTGCCGAACTCTGAGACTCCCTGTGCACTCGTGACTCCAGCCATTACACATGCATCTTCTGAAGTAGCCAACACTCCTGACCTCCATCATCTTAAGCGCGCAGCTTACGCACAAAGTGGGCTACAGTGTTTATACATCCAATCTGATAGCAGCTGTTTCTTGGCTCCCTGCTTCACAGTAAGTCCAGGATCATCATAGCTCTTGCTGACCCTGAAACGGTGACTTGGTTGGTTCTTTGCCACAAGCAAAGCATGCAGGAGGTGGTGATTGGGGGTTGGGGGATGGGGTTGTTGACTTCATGAAATCCTCCTTAAAATGTATGAAATAATTCAAAACTCAGACACAATAAATCTGCTATTAAAGCAACACACAGGGAGAGGCTGAAAGCAGCTGTTGATCTTGGAGAGCAGACACCGGAGGTACGTTCAAAGGTTTGCGAAAACTGTTTTGCTTTTTTTAATTCACAATTTATTCCTTCTTGAACATACGTAAAACATGACATTAAATTAAAAGTTCAAAGGAAGTAATTAAGGAAGGAAGACAAAAAAAAAATCTATTTTGGCATAATCTGTAGGCAATTATTCATTTTTGAAGTCTAATATTCTGTGAACATTTGTGATAACGTGCAGAGTTGGAGGAGATAATTCTGTGTGAGCATACAGGGAAGTGGACACAGAATTACCAGTCATTGAGAGGGAATAACAAAAATGCAAAAATTTTCTGTTAAAGAGGAAAAAATGTTTAGCCAAACATTTGCCATTTGCCATTTGTGATTAAAGAATTTGACCACACCTCAGGTCAGGAGTTCATCTGTCTGCAGCCATGCTGGTCATACTTACCCCGTTTTTATCTTGAGAGGCACGAACGCAAGCGCAGCTTCACTTTACCAGTGCCATCTGTTCTGGAATGTTCTGTGGGCTATCTGCCGTCACTAGCTACAAAGCACAGCGTCCAATTAGGCTAAGCACCGCTAATGGTGCACTTGGCCTCTTGAAACACCTTATATGGCGAAAGATGGAGGATGGTGAGAGAGCAATTAAGCTGGTATGTACTGACAGGCCCTTCTGTTTCCCTTCAAGTGAAAATGAAAAGAAAAACAGAGAACAGAAAAACAAAATGCAAACTATGGTTGTGAGATTCTCTTTCCATATAAAGAGCTAGACTTGAACCTTTCACTATACAACCTAACACCAACAGGAGAGTTGCCAAGTCACATGCTGTTACCATGACAGTCAGTGCGTCCTTTATGGTTAACTGTGACAGATTTCTTGGGAACTTCTTCCGAGTTGCAAGTTTCTAAGAGACCCATTCTAACTCAGCCATGTCACAGGACATTTACTGACATGATAATTAATAGTGGCTTGTATTATACTGCTCCTCAGGGAGCTGAAGGAAGTTCCATTGAATTGAGTGAATTGAATGCTGCCTGTTGTGGTGCTGTTGGTCCTGCCAGAGTTTCATTTTCTTAGCAGTGCACCATACATTATCCTTTACATAATATCTGCTGACAAGTTTATGTGACTGCTGTGATGGAGGTTACAAGGAAGGTGTTTCCAAAACATCCTGGGACTAGAGTGAAAGGCTGCATCATTATGGGCCAACTACATTCAGCCCAAGACTTCTTTCACAGTCATTACAATAAGTTCCTACAAGCCCAGCAGAACTCCTTCTAGCTTCTGACAGACAGTACATACATCAGACACGGGAGAGGAGCAGTCTTTAATTTAACAGAAAGCGGTTGCCTGTAATGTTAAAAAAAAAACAAACAAAAAAACGCCCGTTTCTGTCTGATTCTGGGTTTGTCATTTAACTCTTAAGCAGGCTCGTCCTCTCTGCATTATTTCTCATTCAACTCAATGGTGCCTTTATATGGACCTCATTCATCACAAAATGGAACTGTGGCACAGTCTGCTTTAATGCAAAACCCATCGATTTGAGTTTGCACAGTGCCACACAGAGTTCTCCCAGTTTCCATTCCATCTATTAAAGCTAGCTGACTACAATGCTAGCTATGGCCAGAATCATGCAACACTAATCATTCAGGGTGGAGCACGGGAGTCGGCTGGCGGCCCAGGGCACACAACCATCAACCCCAATGGTCCAGAACAATTAATTACCCACTGCACAAATGCACAAACTCAGATTACAGCCATGAAAACTTCAGTGCCCTTCGTTTACTACACACACACACCACACACACACACACACACACACACACACACACACACACACACACACACACACACACACACATCTGGAGGGCGATCCACCGAGTGCCACATCTGGACCGAGCACAAATCCGGCGCACGGTGAATTAAAACATCTGGACGATGAACTTGATGGCCATTGGCTGCCGTGGGACACTGAGAGACATGGTTTCTCATGCACAGGCACAATCGTACACAGGAGTTTTTCCACCAAGCGAATCCACTCATTTGATCTCATATGATGCAGAGCATTGACATGACATTATAGGTATAGCAAAGGCACACTCTGGTTCACGGCACTGCTGAAGAACAATTACCATGCCATTTCATTCGATCAGCTGGTTTGCATCACACAACTGTTTTTTTTTTTCATGTGCAGCAAAAAAGGTTTTCACAACCCTGATCGCTATCGGCAGCCTGTGACGACTCCCAGAACGATTTGTTGGTTCCAGATTTTAAAATTCTTGTAGAGACAGACAGGAACAGACTGAATGAGGCCAGAACTGCTGAAGTGCTCTTTAAGAGATAATTAATTTGTACAAGTGTTTTCTTTTTCGCTTGGAGGGCCTTCCAATCACTGATGACTGATCACAAAAAAAATTAAACAAATAATATTGCTGATGATACCCAAAGCAATGTTTTGAACGATGTAGCTGGGCAATGTTCTTAGGTGTTGCTGTAGGCCACATTCCCACTGATATTGGGCAACTTTTCTACTTCTTTCCCTTAAACAATTTGTCATGATAATTTGCTAATGGAAATTTGAGCAATGTTGCTCAAATGCTGCTTCAAGCATCATCATATTAAAATCAAATAACATGTCAAAATCCTTTTGTTTCTGATAGAAAGACCTACATTCTAGGTGTGCTCCCACATTCAGTGAGACTTTTGCTCACGTCCTAGACTTTACCACCTCATTAACTCTCCCCCATCACTGGCCCCTGGGTTGCGCCCAGTCACCCCCCCCACCCCCCCCCCCCCAGAGGATGAGCTACTCCAGACCAGGCCAGGGCAGGTCAGTGCGCCTAGGGGTGGTTGGGGTCAGGGGGTGGGGTGACGCTGCAGGTTTTCACTACGCTGGATGGGCTCCCGAACAAACACTTGATTCCACTGATCGAGCCCTCAACAGCCAGGCAGCCCTGAGCCTCTTTCCACCATTCTTACGTTGTCGCCACCATGAGGGACATAAAACTTCTCTATTTTCACCCCTAAATTCGCCATCCATCTTAATCTCATTACCTCACACCCATCGGTAGGAGAAATAATTCCACCGAATGAACATAAAAAAAATAGAGAAAAATAAAATCTGTAAAATAATATCGTAAAAATATACACATAATAAAGTGGTGTAAGTAGAGGTGCTCTGCCAGAGAGGGCTAATCCATTAAGGCTCCAGGCCTTTCCCTTTCTACGTTTTATAGTTCCCCTATTTTTTCTAGAAATAAAAGAAAAAAAAAAAAAAAAAAAAAAAAAAAGAGGAAATTTTGCGGTGCAGGCCAGTTCCACTGATTTGTTTGGAAAGGGAATTTGGCTATGTGCTTGATGCGTTTAAGAATGTGTGTGTGTGTGTGTGTGTGTGTGGGTGTGTGTGGGGGGGGGGTGGGTGTGGGTGTGTGTATGTAAGTGTGTGTCTGTGTGTGTTTATCTGTGTGTGTGTGTCTGTGTGGATGAATATTTATGCACATGTGCATGTGTGTGGTGTGTGTGTGTGTGGTGTGTGTGTGTGGTGTGTGTGGTGTGTGTGGTGTGTGTACCGCTTGAGAAAGAGATTCATGGCCACACCTGTGCTGGTAAGCACTCCAACACAATCAAAAAATAATGGCACAGCCACAAAACTACAGCACTGAGGTCAAAACACACACACACACACACACACACACACACACACACACACACACACAACACACACACACACACACCACACACACACACACACACACACACACACCACACACACACACACACACACACACACACACACACACACACACACACACACATTCCAGAAGTTTGTATCTCTAAATGAAGGCTGTTGGGGCTAGTCAAACATAAAGTGCTCTAGGGGCCCACAAGGTCCAATATAACATCTACGTGTGTGCGTCTCTGTGTGTGTGTCTGTGTATGTGTGTGTGTGTGTGTGTGTGTGTGTGGTGTGTGTGTGTGTAAGGTACCATACAACGTCTGTGTGGGTGCATGTGTGTGTGTGTGTGTGTCTGTCTGTGTGTGTATGCGCGCAGACATGGTCCAATATAACATCTACAGTATGTGTGTGTGTGTGTGTGTGTGTGTGTTCATGCAAGGTCCAATGTAACGTGTCCACATTCTTAGACTGTGGGCAGAGGCGAGGCAACGCAAGCCGTCTCTAATGGGATCCAGAGAGGCCTGGAAAAGGCCTAGAAATCCAAACATCTCCAAGGAGGTTGGCTGATGGGGAAGAGCGGGGGCCAGCAGGCGTGAGCCGAGTCCCGGCGTAAAAACGGAGCGAGGCTTTGGCACGGCCACAGCCCTGTACCTTCAGCGCATTTCATTTAACACACTCAGGAGAATGGGGGACACGGATTGCTCTTACTGAGCCAAAGGCTGAGGAGAAGGAGGAGAAGAAGAATCAAAACAAAGTGAAGAATGAACAAAAATAAATAAATAAATAAATAAAGGAAGCACACTTGGCAGTCTGCTTGACCTGTAGCAGAGCCTGCAGACACCGGGGCCCCTGCTGGAGCTCCAGCAGCGAGTGAAGGACAGGGTAGAGACAGAAGCATCTAACCCAGTACAGAGGCTTTTGTTCTTGGCCTTCACTACCCTTCAGTGGAACCCCACTGCCTCAAATTACCTTAAATATGGTACTGTGAGAATGTTCCTGCGTAAAGGGTGTGTGGGTGTGTGTGTATGCCTGTCTGTCTCTGTATGTGTGTGTGTGTGTGTATAAATTTGTGTGTGTGCGTATGTGTGTATTACCTGATTTTCAACATGTGCAGAGGTGTAAATTACAGGTCAACACTCCCTGTCTCTCTAAACTGCCGACCCTCTACTCTGCACATGGCTAATACGTGCTGCTCGCTCTTACCCTGAGGCTACCCTCATTGACATCTTTTTTTCTTTTTTTTTCTTTTATTTATCTCTGCTTGCCAAGCTCATTGTGTTCGCCTCCATCTTCTCTTCCCCTTTACCGTGTGTGAGACGGTGGTTACAGCTGTAAAACCAGAGGATAAATTCTCTCCATGCATGCCGTCCACGTTCGACGGCTGCTTACTCTGGCTCAGCCTCAGCCAACAGACACTCAGACACCAGGGTCCAATTGTTTAACGAGGACCTCAAACTCATCTGAACGATGGGGTGAATTAATCCCAAATGTTTTGCCATGTTTCCTTCGTGAGACTCTGGTGTAATTTCAACCATTCGCTCTTGTTGTGCTTTGTCTTCATTTGGGAGATTCTTTCATCAGAGACCAATAAAGCTGGTTTAGTGTTACACACATAAAAAAAAACAAAACAAACAACTATATGAGATTGCAGAAGGACACATGCTGAATGGATCAACCTTGTATGAAATCATTTATGCATTTATTTACTCAGTGTCAGTCAAATAGCCTAATCAAATAAACTGATTTCGTTATAGCTCTAAGGCAGACTCCTGGGATATGTAGTTTGTTACAGATTGTGGGTTCCTCATTCAGTTAATCCTCCTGATTAAGGTGGAAGCTCTGCACAAAAGGGTATTTGGAGGAGTGTGTGTGAGTGTGAGTGTGTGTGTGAGTGTGTGTGTGTGTGTGGTGGGCAGTCATTCAGAAATCCTAATCACGCTCTCATTTTTGTACCCACCACCCCACGTCCCTTTCCCCCTCCACCGCAGTGTGTGGGCCAACTGTAGTTTCCTTACGGTGAGGCGTTCCAAAGGCCTCTCCGATGCACACGCACACACAGACACACCACACACACACACCACACACACCACACACACACACACACACACACAGCTGGGACTGATTCGGAAGCACACCATGTCATTACTGTGTCACAACCTCTGCCTCTCCCGCTCCCCATATATCACAGGCTTTCTCTGTCTTCTTACACTTTGCATCTAATTAAGCCACGTTGCATCCTGCCACTGCTCTGATAACCGAGATGTGCTGCTGACATTTGGCTGACATCCCCTCTCTGTAATCCACACAGACTGAAAGGTGGGGTGGCTCCCTTTATCACAGTAGCCTGTAGTAGATTAGTGCTCTGAGGCTGGGGCCACCGCAAGCCTGTATAAACCCTGGGGGCCTCCGCAGGAGTTGCCCCTGTGATAAGGCTTTCACAGGCTTCCCTATCAATTATCACAGAGGGCTTCAAAGTGAACTAAGGGACAGCCTTACTGTCTGGGTGACCCTTGTTATTACATAAATCACACGCACGCACGCACACGCACACACACACACACACACACACACACACACACACACGCACACACACACACACACACTTTGATTTACGGCCCTACTGAGGAGAGAGGCTCCATGGGATGTGGAAACCAGGTGAAAGTGAGGTGTATCCAAGCCGTCTGCTGGCATTTGTAGACAAACCTGTCATCTAGTTGTATGTCAAGCCACATTTATTAAGCAGGCATGTTAGTCACAGAGAATTACTATAAATGGCTAGAATGCTCTGAATTTTAGCAATATGCTAAAGGAATGCTAAGGTCTCCGTCTTGTTTACGTGTCAGTTGTTGGAATTATTTAGTGGAATTTATCTTGCTTTTAAAACCACTGCTTCTGCCATCTCTTTGTGTGAAGTAAAAAACAATGACCCTCTTTCCCTTTTGACCTTTTATATGTGTGACAGAAACTGAACACCAGAAACACACGAAAAACCTAAACAACACAAACCACTTTGAACAAGCGAAGCCTACATAGCTTCTGAAACCCAACAGCCTCCCACCGGGAGCAGACACACACACACACACACACAAACACACACACTAACCTTTGACCTATGAGACTCCAACCATGTTTTGCTACAAGTTAACGACAACAATCTGTCATTATTAACAAGATGGATGGCCTCCAAATCCTTGGCCGCAAGACTCTGAGCTTGTTTACCGAGAGCTTCTTAGAAACCAGCATCTATGCTCTCCAAAGCCCAATGGTGGTAGTGGTTTCTTTGTTTTTATTTCTCCCAAATCGATCTGGAGGTTGTTTTGGTATTATCTGGTTTCTCATAATGGTACATAACCTCATAAGCACATTCCCTGATAGGCGTGAATAACTCGAAAAAGTGTGATTCTTTGCATGAGCTGTTCCTTTATCTAGCCAGCGGCAGTTATTAGCCCACTTAGAGACTAGCAAAGCGCCTCAGTTTTAGCACTTAATGGAACTTAATGGAGCATGACCTCAACCTCTTCGTAAGAGTAAATAATGGGGGTGTTTAGACGGTATAGGGCAGATTACAGACGGCTGGCTCAGGAGAGATGAAACAGGTAGGCCTCCAACACTGCAGCCTTTTATACCTGCAGGGCAGCGATTAGCGTGCTAATCTAAAACTCAACTTAACACAACACGGGTGGTCCCCCACAGAGGCACATGGATACAGGCATGATTGAACTCACCACTCACTCACCACCACTCACTCACCACTCACACACAACACACACACACACACACACACACACACACACACACACACACACACACACACACAAGCAAAAGCACACAAAAATGAATAATCAAAAAGTCTTAAGTCACTCCATTGTAAGACCCTTGCCATAGTTTGATCTGTGTGATCTGTAGCTAATGTGTGTGTCTGGGAGTCAGGTTCTTTCCCTGCCTTTGATGAACAGACTTTACATATCAACACCTCATATGCCTGGCTAAAGAACTGGCCAATCAGAATCTCATGGGGCCTCTGCTTCCTGTTCCAGAACACGTCTCTACCAGTCACAACCCAGCTGTTGGAGGCAAAGTCTCCACCACTGCATTCTGGGAAACCAGCGTGAATATAAGGTTACACTTACAGTGTAATGTCATAGGTGAAAAACCATTCGGAATTATTTTCCACATACTTCTCTGTAATGAGGACAAGAGGGAGAAGGTATATAATACTGTGTGTGTGTGTGTATGTGTGTGTGTGTGTGTGTGTGTCTGTGTATGTGTGTGTGTGTGTGTGTGTGTGTGTGTGTGTGCACACGTGCGCACGCGTGCATGTGTCTGCACACACGCTTACAGATCACTCTTCGGTATACTGAAGATCATTTTTCTTCACTAAACTTCCTGATTGTGCAAATACAGCATACAAATATGCACTAATCCATGACACTTTTGAAGTTGGAGGAAAAAGAAAAGATGGGAATTGGGGAAAACACTGAGAAAGAGGGAGAAAGAAGCAAGAAAGAGAGAGGGAGGGGGCATTAGGGGAGCAAGAAGAAACTCAGAGAGCCACAGAGAGAACGAGAGATCTTGAGTTTAAGACAGAGAGCTGGAACATGGACCAGATGGAGTGTGTACTGCATGTGCCAGGGAACTAGAGCTCATCACGTACAATGTGTACTGCATGTGTCAGGGAACTAGAGCTTATCAAATACAATGTCAAACAGGGAGACTAGCAGCACAGGGGAAAGAAGAGAAGAGACAGAGACAGAGAGGAGAATGGAAAAGAGGAGAGGAGAGACAGAGACAGACAGAGAGGAGAGACAGAGAGGAGAGTGGAAAAGAAGAGAGAAGAGAGAAGAGGAGAAACAGAGACAGAGAGGATAGTGGACAAGAATAGAGGAGAGGAGAGACAGAGAGGAGAGACAGAGACAGAGAGGAGAGTGGAAAAGACAGGAGAGGAGAGACAGAGACAGAGAGAAGAGTGGAAAAGAAGAGAGGAGAGGAGAGACAAAGTGGAATAGAAGAGAAGAGAGGAGAGTGGAAAAGAAGAGAGAAGAGGAGAGACAGAGAGGATAGTGGACAAGAATAGAGGAGAGGAGAGACAGAGAGGAGAGACAGAGACAGAGAGGAGAGTGGAAAAGACAGGAGAGGAGAGACAGAGACAGAGAGAAGAGTGGAAAAGAAGAGAGGAGAGGAGAGACAAAGTGGAATAGAAGAGAAGAGAGGAGAGTGGAAAAGAAGAGAGAAGAGGAGAGACAGAGAGGATAGTGGAAAAGAAGACAGGAGAGGAGAGACAGAGACAGAGAAGAGAGTGGAAAAGAAGAGAGGAGAGGAGAGACAGAGACAGAGAGAAGAGCGGAAAAGAAGAGAGGAGAGGAGAGACAGAGAGGAGAGTGGAAAAGAAGAGAGGAGAGGAGAGACAGAGACAGAGAGGAGAGCGGAAAAGAAGAGAGGAGAGGAGAGACAGAGACAGAGAGGAGAGCAGAAAAGAAGAGAGGAGAGGAGAGACAGAGACAGAGAGGAGAGTGGAAAAGAAGAGAGAAAAGGAGAGGAGGAGAGGTAGAGTAAGTGGGAGTCTAACTCACAGCCACAGCAGTTAGCATCCGATTTAACATCAGTTTAACCCCTCAACCCCACTCATCCCTCAGCTCCAATTAAAACACTCACTGGCCTTGGTGATGTTTACAGTCTGCTCTGGATCAGCACCTGTGTTAAACATCAACTGTTTCTCACACTAAGTGCTCACACACAAACCAACACCAGAGCCGGTCCAGCCCTAGCCTCATATGTCTGTCTTGCCCCAGGCATGTTCTCTGACATCAGGTAATGTTGATACTGGCACTGGAGCTGCTATCTTCCTCATCTTGACAGATGGTCTACTCTCCCTTCTCCTCAATCAGACTTGGCACCAGGTTATTGCAAACACACCAGCCAACACACACACACACACACACACACACTTTTGCATTCCGAAGGAGTTAAGTTTGTATTGCCTTACAAGCCAATGAAGTGATGACACATGAGGAAAATAACCTGGAGATACAAATGGAGGCCAGGCCAAACAGAAGAGCCCAAAGACTGAACTGTCTGTGTACATGGAGGAAGAGAAGGAGAGGAGAAGAGAAGAGGAGAGGAGAGGAGAGGAGAGGAGAGGAGAGGAGAGGAGAGGAGAAGGAGAAGGAGAAGGAGAAGGAGAAGGAGAAGGAGAAGGAGAAGGAGAAGGAGAAGGAGAAGGAGAAGGAGAAGGAGAAGGAGAAGGAGAAGGAGAAGGAGAAGGAGAAGGAGAAGGAGAAGGAGAAGGAGAAGGAGATACAAGGACTGTGACAGTGTCAGACACGGACATGGATGTGTGCTTGAGTCTGACCTGGGCCTTCTGAAGGTGAGGCCATACATCTGGCAGGCCAGGCCCACGGTGGGGGTGTAGACAATGGGCATGAAGCGCTCGATGTCTGATGACAGCACCCTGTAGAAGAGCTTCTCATTGCGGTCCTGCAGCCCCATCAGAAAGACATACCTGAGGAGATGGATAGCAGAGAGCAGAGGGAGGGAGGCAAGGAGGGAGAGGAAAGGGTACATGGAAAGTGAAATAAAGAAGGAATAAAAGAGAGGGGAAGAAGAAAGACAGATAAAGGAAGAAAGAATAAGGGAGGCAATAGGAGAGATGGAAATCAGGACAGTGAAAAGAAAATGAAAGAGAGAAGGGTGGACTCACAGGAAAATCATGGGTGGAAATAAAAGTGACAGAGAATAGGAGAAGAAGGAAGTGAAAGATGAGGTGCAAAAAAAAGAGTTGGAGTCAAACAGGGAGATGGAGAGAGAGAGAGAGAGAGAGAGAGAGAGAGAGAGAGGGAGAGAGAGAGAGAGGAACCATATGTGAATTTAGACATCTTGTGTCACACCACTCACACAAGCAAGCATTCATCATATGCTGAACGGCAGTTTTATGGGTAATAAAGACATTATAAATAATGACATTATAAACACATCTACAACATGTGTAAGGACAGGACAGCCTGTCATCCCTACGATCGGCCCATGTGCTTGAGGCGATGGGCTCTACAGAGGAGACACCGCTCTGATAGTGCATGTTTGGACAGCCTGTTATTCCACTCCAACCATTTGACTGCCGAGATGGAGAGCGAACGAGCGAGCAATGCATCAGTTAGAGAGAGAGAGAGAGAGAGAGAGAGAGAGAGAGAGAGAGAGAGAGAGCGTTGACGAGCGGAAAGACAAGCACAGAAAGAGAGATAGAGAGAGCGAGAGAGAGAGAGCGACAGAGAGAGCGAGAGAGAGAGCGAGAGAGAGAGAGCGCTGTGTCAGTTAGAGAGCGAGAGAGTTGACAAGCGGAAAGACAAGCACAGAAAAAGAGAGAGAGAGAAAGAGAAGAGCGATGGGTGCTGCTCTGTGAGTCTTCCGCCGTGAGAGACCATCTGAGCCAGATGGGATACATTCCAGCGTGTTCCGCCTCCCACTGTCGCCCGTCCAACTTAGCCGTCCATCTGTACCAGGCATGTAAACACAGACTGCCGGACCCACAGGCTCCAGAGGCCTCCGACGGAGAGGACAGGGCAGGACAGAGACGTAGAGACAGATGCAGGTCAGGTCAATGACAGAAGACAGAGGAGACCGAGAGAGAGAGAGAGAGGGAGAGAGCGAGGAGAGAGCGAGAAGTCAAGAGGATCCCAAGGGCTCAGTTGTCCTCTAACCACGTGCTGATGTCTGCGTGTTGTATGTTAATTGCTGGGTAGGGTTTCTGGTTGCTTACGTTTCGAACCCTTGGAAAAATATACAGCATGCACGCGCACACACACACACACACACACACACACACACACACACACACACACACACAGATATGTGCATGCCTGTATACACACACAAACACACACACACACACACACACACACACACACACACACACACACACACACACACACACACACACACACACACACACACACACACACAAAGAAAAGCCCTCAGAGATCTTAGACACAAGTACCTTGTTGCAGCCAAACAGTCAAGGGCATGAGAGTTTACATACGAGCTGAATTAACAAGGGCCACGTCACCTTTCCATTCATGACAGTGAAAGCTTTCCATACGAGTTCGAGCATAATGTCCCGCTTGTTTAGATAATGAAAAACATATCCCCCACCCCACCCATCACACACACACACACACACACACACACACACACACACACACACACACACACACACACCCTATGCCTGCCATTGAGATGATTTGATAGAAGGTGTTTACAATATCTTTCCAAATAAAAAAAGCCACCAACCAAGCAGTCACTCAAAAAAGCCCCAAAAAGCAGCAAACCTGAGAGCTATGTTCCTATCTCAGGGCCATGTCACTAATGCACAGGCTTGGCAAGGATGTCTTAGTGTGTGCTAGCATGTGCTAGCGTTTGCTATTGTGTGTTATTGTGCGTTAGTGTGTGCTAGGGCGTCTTAGCATGTGCTAGTGTGTGTTAGCATGTACTAGTGTGTGTTACCGTGTGTTAGCATGTACTAGCATGTGCTAGTGTGTTAGCATGTGTTAGCGTGTACTAGTGTGTGTTACCATGTGTTAGCATGTACTAGCATGTGCTAGCGTGTGCTAATGTGTTAGCATGTGTTAGCGTGTACTAGTGTGTTAGTGTGCGCTAGTTCAGGGCCCTCAGACATGACAGTAATTTTGTGGTGCATGGACTGCTACACAGTTGAACTCTGGATCATCCACAGATGCTGTTTTATTTCTGCCGTAAAGGCCGTGCTCACAGACAATGTCTTCATAGTTTATTTAAACTTATAAAAATAAAGTTCGGCATTACAGACCTTACCATTGCATCATATTCCTGGATTTAAAAACAATGGCAAGGCAATCCAACGGTATTTGGCAGATCCAAAAGCAGCGCGTGTAAAAACACTGTCTTCGTAAACAAGTGATCATCATAGTCCAATAAAGTCACTGCCAATGAGGGATGATCAAATACTGGTTTAGAAGATTTACTTTGTGTTGTTTCTGGATGAGTTTTAGACTATACTGCACCATTTTAGACAAAGAGAACTTTTCTCAGTCACACTGCTTAGGGAGGACTCGGCCTATCCTGGTCCTTTCCTGTGCACTCAAGCGAACTGTTTAAAGTTGCTTTTGATTGGCTAAACCCCCATGAGCCATGAGACTGGACAAATGAGGGACATTATAAAAGCACATTATTATAAGCCCAGTATAAGGCCCCCTTCCAGGTGTTCTGGAGCAGGGAGAGATGGAACAACACACATACACACACACACACACACTCAATAAAGTGGTTTCCCCACAGTAGGACTGTGGAACACTGTTAGAACATATGAGCTGCAAACAACGGTCCTCTAAAGGCCCCAAAATGTGTCACTAAGTGGCCTCACAGATCCCGATGTTAAAGTCCCTGTATCCGGTTTTTGATAATGAGGTAGAACATTAGCCTCTAGACAGCTTTGTTACAGCGGCTTGAGTGCTCATGATTCCTGCTATTGAATGGCAGTGAGCCCATTGAGGGATCTGTTAAAGCGACTATAGTGGCACTGACTCTTGGCATTCAGTGGCACTCTGCCCATAGAGAGCTCTGTGGGAGAAGCAATAGAGGCTGCCATTCTTGGCTCTGAGTGGCTGTCATGCCGTGGAGGGGAAAGAGTGCACACACACACAAACACACAGGCGCTCATTTAACATGAAGTGTTTGGGCTGTGTTAACAAGCGTGTGAAACTCTGCTGGGGAAAGACCCTTCTTTCTTCTCTCTCTCTCTCTCTCTCTCTCTCTCTCTCTCTCTCTCTCTCTCTCTCTCTCTCTCTCTCTCTCTCTCTCTCTCTCTCTCTCTCTCTCTCTCTCTCTCTCTCTCTCGACACACACACACACACACACACACCGCTTCCAGCCCTTTCTCTCTTGTCTTTGTTTTTCCTCTCTAAATCTAATTTTCTGCCCTTTCAATTTCTCCCTTTGTCTCTCTTTCTCTTCGTGCCTTTTTCTCTCATCTTTTCTCTCTCTCTCTTTTTCCCCATTCTCATCATGTTTCCCTTCTTCCATCAGTCTCTTCAGCCCCTCACTGACTCACTCTTCACTGCCTGTGTGCTTCTGATGTTTCCTCCTGGCAGGCGCTCCCTGTGAGTCAGCCTCAACATACCAAACTTAGATAAATACTAAGTTAGATGAGTCAACAAACCACACACAGAAATATGTCAACAACACTTCTCTCTCCCTGTCTTCCAAAGATGAGTCGCATTCATCCATTTATCCATTCATCCATCCATCCATCCATCCATCCATCCATCCATCCATCCCTGGCGTTGGCTTGGTGGAGGAAAGTTTGATGCTCTCTCTCCGCCCGCCATGCAGTCTACAGGGCTCTCGAGACGAAAGAATGACATCTGAGAACCAACATCTCCAGACGCTCACGGTTTGTCTGCACTTTGTCAAGTCTTTTGTATGCCTGTAACACTGGCCGTGATTTTCAAAGGGGCCGGTGTTTATTTCTGTCCCTCAGTGTCTGACACTAGAAAGAAAAAGTAAAGAAAAGAGAAAATCCCTTTGCTTGCACACAGGTTGCCTCTCTACCTCACACACAGGTGGGTCCTATCAGCGCCTCAGTAACAAAAGAGAAACTCTTTGAATGCTAAGAACTCTCTGCACTATTCCCAAAACAAATATTTGCTCTGTGAAAGTGCTGGCAGGCTGCCTTTTCTTTTTAAGACTCAGCACCGGAGCAAACATCACAAACAAAACATTTGAATGAAAAAAAAAAAAAAAAAAACAGAACATTATGAATAGCACATATTTTCAGCATGGGTCACTTCTCACCAAGAGACTGTGTCCTGCAAAAAAAAAATATCAAAAACAGCTCAGAGATTAAAAGCACAGACTGTAACGTAAACAAAATAAGACCCAGAAGAATGACAGCCTGGACAAGACTGGTCACATTTTAATAAACCGGACCGTGGCCCCTTGAGCTTAAAGCACTGCAGCACTAAGAGATGGAATGTCATTGACATCAGAGGGCCATGGGAAAAAGTCTTGGCATCCTAGCGTCTTTAGGACTGCCTTTACGAATCTTCATGACGGCTGTTTTGGAGGGCTGATATGGCAACCAATTCTGCGGCTGATGGAAAAGTGGAGAGGCTGGGAAGTGGCAAGCTGCTGACCACAACTGCATATCCCTGCCCACTGGTGCCATCTTAGCCCGCTGGGAGCCTGTGACAGGTGGCACCATGCCCAGAGCCCATTGCATCAGAGCAACGAGTGATCCTGTGTCAGTTACCCTGCGCTTAGTCATACATGACAAATTGGGAGATGAAAGCTGGCCTTGGGAAACAGCCTGAGGATGCTTGCACACAGCAGGGGCTGGAACGAGTTATTTTTGGCTGCATTAATAACTGTTAATCAAGAGTCTGGCTGTCTCTGTGTGTGTGTGTGTGTGTCTGTGTGTGTGTGTGTGTGTGTGTGTGTGCTATGTGGTATATGGGTATGCATGTGTGTTTGTGTGTGTTGATCCATGAATGTGTGGGTGTGCGTGATTGTGAGTATACATGAGTGTGTGTGTGTGATGCGTCCAAACTAGCTGTTTCTACTACTGATAAATAACATCCCTAATCACTGCAGATCACTGCAGTTCATTCCACTGTAGTGTGTGGCTGATGTGAAACCAGAGCCCGAAGAGAATGCACCTCTCAGCGAGTGCTGTGTCGCACTGCCCTGGTTCTTAACTCACCTGTCCAGGTCGTCCTTCTTCATCTCGTAGTTACGAAGCACCCTGAGCAGCTGCACATCCTGGCTCAGGAAACAGGGGGGCAGCAGCCCATGGATGCCCAGCTGCAGCCGCTCCTCCAGAGAGAAGGCCATGCCCTGGAGAACAGACACAACCACCATATTACAACATTGTTATAAAACACTCATTTTTAGTTTATAACCTGTTATAACACACCATGACTCATATCACCAGTGGTTAAGGCCTGCTAAATGAATATTCAATTCAATTCAATTCAGTTTTATTTATACAGCGCCTTTTACAATAGTATTGTCTCGTGGCGCTTCACAGAAGGAGCACCCAAGAGCAACAGGGGCAAGGAAAAACTCCCTTATGTTCAGTTAATCTAGGAAGAAACCTTGGGCAGATCCACGACTCAAGGGCTAACCCAACTGCCAGGGGTCATGGAGAAAAATTACAATCAGTAGTAACCATGACAGACTATAAATTGCCTATGGTTTAGCTAAGGTTCATAATAGTTCATAATAGAGTATTATCCCACTTTTACATTACATGGTAGTCAGTCTATAGGTGGTTATCAGGAATTATGGCTGGACAATGTAGCAGCGGCCAGGCATAGTGACAAACTCAAAGGAGTGAGATGGGTCATGGGGGTAACAGTAAGGGTCCATTTGACAGCGCCATTGTGATATCTATACACTAAACTTTCTAACCCAAAGACCTAGGAGGAATCGCTCCGCACAAGACCATAACAAAATGCAGACAACATAATAAAAGAAAAACAGATAAAAACATTGAAAGCCTTGAGCCAGAGAGAAGATCTGTTTGAACTGAGTTTCAGCTCACAGCTGGTGTGTGTTCTCAGGACTAAGATGAAGCAGCACCTTTTTTTCTCCAAATAGGCCATCCAGAGGATTTCTCTGTTTTATTTTCTTTTTCAATAACCCAACCATCACACAGGCAAACATAAACAAACATAGTCTCTCTCTCTCTCTCCCTCTCTCACTCCCTCCCTCATTCTGTCATCATTTTTTTTACCATCTCTTGTTTCCGCTCTATGTTTATTCATAGAGACGCTTCCCTCCTCCTCACCAGGCAAAGGGCACTGTAAGCGTGGCCTCTCGTCATGATGCAAACTGTCCTCCAAAGCAAACATCAACTAAAAAAGCTGGACACCAGCACACTCAGCTCATTTCCTCATCTGAATATTCCCTTTCAGACTGTGGGAAGGAGAGTTAATTTGAAGGTTTGCAGCTCCTCTCTGTGCAAACCCTCTCCAGAGGGAAAACAACAACAAAAAAAAAAAACAACCGTTTTTAGTCCCTTTGCTTAACTCTTCCTTAACATTTGCTACTTGTCATGACCACAATGTCTTTAAGTATGCAAGATCACTGCTCTAATGCTAGACAACGTGCTACACCAATCCACGCAAAGCTGAGTAAGCTAAGGTAGACATATTATTAGTACATAAACTTGTACTTGCTCTGGTCTTTGTCTAGTATTGCTAGACTTTTAGTATTTACCAGGGCTACTCCAATGCTTATCTTCTGTGCATATTTCATATAAATTATAAGTTGCTCTAGTGCTAGTGATGAATTAGACTTGTTTTCTCCTCACAGTCAAGGGTTCATCCAAGTTCCCAATTATCTTAAATGTGCTGGGTTGCAGGATATAATTTTAGAGGCTACTGATTTACAGTCCAGCGATAATGTGTTTATTTCAGAGACAGTTCTCTTGGCATGACAGGGGAACAACAAAAGCACATGAGCTACAACACTAAAAAAAATATATGATCTGCAAAATCTGTTCCCTTTGATTGTTTCAACAAGTATGCACAACCCCACTTACTCATCCTAGTGTGACTCTTGACATAAAGTCTGGTCAGAAACACCATGGTTCTCTAAACCTAAGCCCTGAACCAACACATATTTAACCAGCAATAAGCCAAAAAAAAAAAAAAAAAAAAAAAAAAAAAAAAGGCACTGTTCTTTAGCAAAAACATCAAACTTTTCTCTTATTTCAATGGCTATTCATGAAAGAAACTTTAAAATACATGCACACAACATGTTTACATGTACACAAAGCAGATTCATGCCACTTAAGTCTTTCAGCCCTCAGGGGTAGGGCTTAGGGGAGACATTTGGATTTGGTCATGTACTGCTGTGGGAAGCTACGGAACAGATTACTAGTGCTAAGCCTCCAAACCAAGTCCCCGTTACCAGGTGTGCCAGCACTGGTCGGGTAGAACACTGGTCATGGTGATATGGGCAGTAAAGTCAGAGGTCAGTAAAGGTCAACTGAAGGTCATCAGTAGGTTAATCACTGCTCCTGTGTGGTAAACATGCCTCAGTATGGATTCTATTAACTTTGGCCACGGTGCTACGCACATACAGGCCCCAGCAGCTCCAACTTTGAATGTAAACTTGCTCAAAGTCATAATGTACACTGTGCAGGGTGGCCCTTCATGTAAACCTGCCATTGTCCTATGAAGTGTGCCGTATACAGTGTGCCACAAACGCACACACACGCACACACACACACGCAAACACACACACACACACACACACACACACACACACACACACACACACACACACTCCAGGCTAGACTGCACCTCCTGTTGCTTTCTGTATGTTTTCTGGCCTCTTTAAGAGTGGCCCTGGATGCCAGTCTACTGCTGTCCTATATGAAGCGCCCACGTGCTCCACACACCGAGATCAATGGCCACCACAACTGAGGGCGCGGCAGCCCGTGGAACAGCGAGAGAGGCTGTGGCTCTGGCCGTAATGACAGGCTCCCTCCATCATTACCACGCCTCTGGCAACCTCCGCTGGCTCTCCTGTGGCACGCCGTAAACACACACACACGCACACACACACACGCACACATCTACACATATGAAAAAACACAGACACACAGGCATATGTGTGTACACATACGCAAAAACACACATACACACACCCATGTGTACTTACGTACGCACGTGCACACACACACAAACACACACACACACACACACAACCACCAATTCAGCCTCCACACAGGCCCCAGTGGTCATATAGGCAGCTTTACTTCTAAGCGGGGCGGTCTGCGAACGTCTTTTACATGCGCCCATGTTAAGGGTTTCTCCCGTAAAACCACCAGCCCTGGTGGTACAAGGGCCTGAGGGCCTGAGGGCCTGGTCGTATGTGGCGCAGCATGGCGCGCTACGCTGTATAGCTCAATAAAACATGTCCCTGACGCACTGCAGAAACCACAATCGACGACCACAGACAAATTCTCTGACCCTGGCAGTGTAGTTCTGAGACTGCAGCACATAGTCCGTTAATAACATGCTGGGGTTTAGCTGGGTCTACTTGAGTAGTGGTGGGACTATCAAAAAGCTGAGTAGTGCATTACATTGTCAAATATATAGACTGGCATTTATCGAGGGATACTAGGAGTTGCTATGGAAAGCTTCTGCTAAAACAATCAGTGCGTAGGACATAACTTTGCAACATTTCTTTTTCCATTAGCTGACTTCAGAATTGTATCACTATTATTACAAATGTCACACAAATGTACGCAAAAGTCTACGCACATTTTGACAGGTCAATTCTGAGCAGTATTGGGAAATGTGTCCACACTAGTACGCTGTATTATGACTAATAAAGTCACAAATGCATAATGAGTTTTACCCTTAACTTTAAAGACCATTGATGAGTGACAGAGATGCACACCCGGCCTGACCATTCTCTGAAGGCTGCATCTCTTTTAATTTGGAAGGAGGTATGTGTTGAACACACACACACACGCAAACACACACACACACAGATCCATCTGACATTTTTTATGGTATAAACCAGACCCACACTGACTTCATGAACAGGGTCTGCATTTATCCATTAGGGACTGTTTCCAGTCATTGCGTCCTTATGGGCACAGACCTCAGGTTAATTTTCAAAACCACTGTAACAAGCCTTTTAACCAATACGCATCGACCGCTATGGGAATTGCTATGCTTTCTAGTTACCACTAACGATGCAAGCTAACATATTTAGGCTTTTCCCAAACCCCACTGGCAGAGGATCAACATCTTTGCCCACAATGAATGATAGTACATGTCCTCCTTGCTCCATCTTGTTTTTTCTGTTATGTTTACTAGTGTTGCCATGGCTGATTGTGTTGCTTCACTGAGCTCTTGCCTTACCACCACTTCTACTGAGGTACAGGGGTAATACTGTAATAATCTCAAGCAGGAAAGATTTTCAAGCAAATTAAATCAAGTCAAATAAGTTTTGACTGAGGAAGGCTTCTCAAAACAGTTCCATTAACTAAACAGTTCCAAAACAGTTCCATTAACAAAACGATTGTAGTGAAATTAAACTTGTGTCATACGGCTGCAGAACAAGCATTGATAAATGCATTTCAAACATTTTCATTTGATGGTGCAGTTTGAACTCTAGAGATTGTTTTGACTGGCAGATGATGCGTATTCTAGATGCTGTGTAATTCTGGAAGGACTTTGGGAGTATAAAAAAAAAAAAAGAAATTAAGAAAGAGAGAGAGAAAAAAACATCACTTTATGTACCTTGACAACCACATCTGTTTCTGGCGCAAATCTGGGTCAGATCTGGTCCACACCTGGTAGTGCCTGAGCCAGCTTTTCTCCAAAGCTCGACACTGATCAACCACTGTGCTGCCCTCACCAGTGCTGCTCTGACCACCACTTCACCACGGTCTATTGTAGTCAAACACACATGAGGACGCATTCACCACCACGCCAACTGCCTCCAGAGGCCACAGATCTCTACAGCAGTGCAGCAACTGACCACTGAGGGGCCAGGCTATTTCTGTCCTCTATTATCAAAGCATCACACACTATTATCAAAGAATAGCTGTCCAGATGAGTTAGTAGAATGAGTCTTTCTGTCAGAGAGACTGGATCTCTTTGTGTGTGTGTGTGTGTGTGTGTGTGTGTTCAGGCTTTGGGCTCTTCTGTTTGGCCTGGCCTCCATTTGTATCTCCAGGTTATTTTGCTCATGTGTCATCACTTCATTGGGTTGTAAGGCAATACAAACTTAACTCCTTCGGAATGTAAAATTGTGTGTGTGTGTGTGTGTGTGTGTGTGTGTGTGTGTGTGTGTGTGTGTGTGTGTGTGTGTGAGAGAGAGAGAGAGAGAGAGAGATTTTGGGTCTGTGCTTGTGTGATACTCACCCTCAGTCTCTCAATGTAACAAAAAGAAAGAAGATGGGTAAGAGAGAAACAGAGAGACATTACTACAATGGCTCATGTTTGGTATCTGAGTTAAATGTCTGTCAAATAGTTTGGACAGGAGATCCTCCTAAAGATATAACTGGGACTATTAGGAGACCAGCAATCAGCTACCACATCCACAATACAGCACTTTCCTTTCAGAATGGAAGCACTGCCTTCGGACTGTCATAAAGACTAACCACAGTGGATAGTGAATTTTCAACTGACAATCAAATTGCCAGCTATACCAAAACCAGTCTTTCACTAAGAAAGGCATTCCAGAAATGGAAGTAGCTCAGTGTACCGAGAAACCTTAAACAGGAGCTTTTAAAAGGCTTTATAAGACGATCAGAGGATCAGACACAGTCCGCGCCAGCTTTACTGTTGTTTGTCCACCGGAAGCTATTTTAGAAGTCAACAAACACGTTAGTAAACGCCTTTCGTTTCTTGTTTAGCAAGGCTGCTCACAGTCTGTGCACTCTACTGACAACGGTGTTTGAGCGTGTCTGAGGGAGGAAGGGGGGGGGGAGCATTGCCAGCTCGGAATTACAGCTTTTGCTCATAATTGCACAAGGCTCCCCAGCCTCTCGCCAGCGCAAGTTGGACTCTCCACTCGCCTCTCTCTCGGAGCGCTCGCCTCTCGTCAGTCATGACTGCGTATCGGGGACAGTTTATATGACTGTGCAGAGTTTTAAAAGAGCTGACCATGTGGCATATTACAGGCTGGGCCAGCTGGGTTAAAATACACAGTCCTCCATGTGAGGTGTATTTATGTTTGCCTGGCGCGAGAGAGAGAGAGAGAGAGAGAGAGAGAGAGAGAGAGAGAGAAAAAAAAAAAAAAAAAACCTAGTCAGACGAGGGCAAGCACAGATTCCTTCCAGCATCGCGTCCACAGCAAACGCAAACTGATTGAAGAAAAACGATACACAGAGACAACACAAACGCTAATGATGCTGAGACAGTCTGCTGCACTTTCCAATAGAGGAAGGGGTGGAAAATAAACACAAAAACAAGATGGGGGGGGAAAAAAAGACAAAAAAAGAATAACAAAAACAATCAACAAATGCCACCGCATCAAGTCCAGGACAGTGAGTCTAAACACTGAGGCTTCAAAGAATCTCTCTCTGACTCATCAGGCAGACTCAGACAGACAGCTCCTCTGTGGACGTGGACGCTGAAAAGGCTCCTTGTGTCCATGGTGTAATAGAGACATCCATGGCATTCCGCCCAACTACCCAATTAACAGTCTCCACAATGGGCCAAGAGAGAGGGGTGGGGGGTATGATTTGGGCTGGCAGGGGGGGTGTGGTGGGTCAAGATTCTTCGTGGTGGGTACCATGAGACCTGAGATGGCATTGGGACAGGGGCAGAGGGGGTTGAGGGTAAAGGAGGTGTGTGTGTGTGTTTTTGGGGGGGGGGGGGGGGGGTGTCTGCGGGTGAGGAAGGGAGCTGTGGGTCTATGGATGGATGGGCCAGAATGAGTCGTTGTCGCCGTTTGATGACACGCATGGATGGCGAGATTAGAACCCTCATGCCCTCATGAGCGCTGGCACGGTTGCCGTGGGAATCGGCCATCGGCAGCAGACTTTGCGAGGGCTGGCTGTTGATGCACGCTGTCTCCAGTGTTGGACCGTGTTATACCCACAGCTCCGGGGTGACATGTATACATAACTTCCCCACTCCTGTCAATCCAAACATACAGTCGCAGCCCTGGCACAGAAACCAGACGAAAGGGAGGAGGGGAAAGAGAAAGGGAGTATTCAGTAGAGAAGAAATGAGACTGATGTATCGAGAGAGAGATAGAGGGATAGACAGATAGACAGAGAGAAAGAGAGAGGGTCATAGCAAGAGCGTGACCCAGACAGAAAAACATACTGCAGGTGAAAAAGTAAGTTAGGGTGATCCAGGATGGCGGCGTACCTCTAAAAGATTCAGTGGTGGGACAGGGTACAGGAAAGAAAAATCAGGTCTATCATCTGTTCGCACTGAATGCGAGACTCACACAACCAGCAACTCAAGTCTAAACAACGTTTTGTCCGTGCTTAGTCCATGTGGGCACCCCTACTGTCTCAGCAAGCCAAACACAGTAAATGAATTACTACGCTATTGTAGATTATGTTTCAGTAGAAGTAATATGATTTTTTTTTTTTGTTAATTTTTTTTTTTGGTGTGCACCATTTGAGCGCACTCTTTCACCTATGGAATAGTGCAGGCAAGAAACCTAAACTACTGTCACCCCTGACAGACAGACAAACACAGAGAGTGAGACAGACAAACAGGGGAAAAAGACAGAGGCAGGAGAGACCAAGAAAGAAAGAAAGAAAGAAGGAGTAAACAGGAGCGAAAAGAAACAAGTTTGTGTGGGGGAAAGTGATGGGAACAGATTGTGTTTAGATGGATGCTCTGGAATGGAGGCAAACAAAGACAAACATTTCCACAAACTCATCAGGCGCACTTTAAAAACTACCAAGGCTTTTCCACCAGTCAACCTGGCGAGAACGCCTAAGGCCTGGGCCTGAACACCACTCTGCCCATGCCTGGCAGAGCTGCTAAGGCAAGCTTGTAAGACCCCTTGAAAGAAAATAAACAACTTTCATAAAATCAGGAAAGACAGGATGAAGGAGGAATAATGAGATTTCCATTGTTCATAAATAGCATGAGAGCAGAAAGCCATTACTGCTGCACGTTGGACTCAAGCAGCGCTGCCTGCAAAACATGGAAACATAAACACACACACACACACACGCACGCACGCACACACACATACGCGCACAGGCTCACACACACAGAAGTGCTTACACTTACGGATGCACTTAAACCACTCAGACATACAAACACACTCGCACCCACACACACAAACACTGACACAAATCCAGCTGCAAATTTGCATGTACCCAGAAGGGACAACAGCCCAATGCACTTTCCCTGAGACAGAGCAGGACCTGACAGGACCATGAAACCCACCAGCAGACAAGAGCCAGTGCAGGACAGCATGGCAGCACAGCACAGCACAGCACAGCACAGCACAGCACAGGAAGGAGTTTCTGAACACTTCCACATGCAACTGACCACATCAGAGAGCCTCTGCCCTTGTGCCAACACGTGCTGCCATGACAGCGCCACCATCTTTAGCCCAACCTGTAATCAGGCCTGCCGGGCAGTACTG